>JACXGK010000147.1:39194-93047 GCA_016801125.1 Novumbra hubbsi | reverse complement strand
CGTTGCTATTGTGAATCAAACATTTGATTTAGATTTTATGTTAAAGATATTTTAATGAAATTGTCTTCTGTAAAACTATTGCCTGATTAAAAACACAAAAGCTCTGGGAAAAATACAGAATAGTAGAACATCATGGCTTCCTTAAAATTAGGTTTAAACCAAACTAATCAGGCCTACAGTAAGGGAATTGCTTCGGGCAGAAAGCGATTTCCCAAAGCCCCCGACCAGTAACCAATAAATAAATCACTAAAAGATGGCAAGACAGAGAGGGAAGGAGTGAGGGAAATGACCTCACTTCCACCCAGCAACACTCCCGACGGTCCAGATCTGGGCCAACGTAAGAACCAGAAGGAGATGACAGACTGAGATGAGAAGAAAGCATCAGAGTGAGGTGTTTTTCTGGCAAACCCCTACACTGGCAGACTTACTTTGTGGAGAGAGCTGGAGCGGTCTGGCACCTCCTACAGAAGGCCTGCGGGGGCCTCCTGGGTGAGGTGGGAACGGGCCAGTCCTTCCCAATCCCAGGGAACTATTGCTGCGGGGCACTGGGGCTGAAAGCCTGTAAGACAATAATACCGGCCATCTAGAAGCTGCTAATGTCAATACTGTGGCACACGGGGAGATGGTACAAGACAAGTTCATGAGCAGGTCTGCAAGTGGTGCATGAATATACTGTACATAAACTAACCGCGGGGAGCCCGCCTGGCTAGGGGATTGCAGGTTCTGCTCCATGCGCTGGTAGTTTTGGACCTGAGTGGGAACGGGAATGGGCACTGACTGACTGTAGTTACCATAGTTACCATGGTTGCTGCCAGAGAACTCGCTGGCACGACTGAAAAAAATAGAAAGGGTAGTTAGCTACTTTAAACAATTTCCAGTCTGATAAAAAAAATGCTGAATTATATGAATTATAATGGCATATAATCTATTAAATAAACGTATTCCACAGGTCACCCACCAAAAACAGTACAACAACAGGGCCGCATGTAAAGATTAACCACAAAAGGCAAAAAATACAACAAAAATAACAGTAACAGACATGGGACCATCAGATTGCTGCTGAAGTTACCCGCAATTCACAGCTGTTTTTGAAGCTAAATATCTATTATTAAAAGTTGCAAAAATAATGTGAACTATTTTTTAGTTTTTGCTTTTAATAAAAGACAAGGTTAGTAAGTTGTGGAAGACAGAGAGTCAAATGCCCTTGGGCTTCAAACGGCAGTTAACTCTGGGCAGGATGAGCGACTGGGCATGTTTTGACTCACAAAGTAGTGATGTTGATGACATTATTTACATACATGCAAATTGTGCAGGTCCATGTATTGGGTCACAAACACTGACTGATCTAGCAGCTAGGACAGGGTGTACGTAATGTACACTAAGAAGAAATTCCTTTTAAGTAGGAGAGTGTTCTGCTCTTACCTGATGGGGCTGGGGGAGTCACTGTAGGAGGGGGAGTGGGGCGGGGTCTTGCCCTGACTGCCCAGCCCACCAGAAGCTAGCAGAGAGCTGGTGAGAAGGAGACAACAGTTAAGTGACCATATATAGAAAGTGGCCAAGGAAGTGAAAATAACAGGTCTTGTGGCAAGAGCCAGGAGTGTCAGTCAGGGTGCACTCCCCAAGATTACAGGTCAAAGGTCACAGCCAGCCTGTTAAACTACTCACCCACTGTTCATCAGACTGTCGTGGAACACCTTCCCAGCCGGCCCCTCACTGGGGAGCTCGCCTGCGGACAAATCATGCGATGAACATGGCGTTGACGACACCTCAGAATCACACCAAGAAGTGGACTACACTGCTAGCAAACACGCTCACTACACGGCACTTTGACGTCAATAGTGGCAGAAAGAGCAACCCACGACAGTAACAACATATCACACATTCAGCCCAGGATGGGACGTTTAAAACATGTTACATATGTAACACTGAAATCCCCCCCCATCTGTAATACCATCTACCATCTATCTTAAGTTAGGCAGGACATACAAGCCGAAAAGATCTGCAGGCCTTTTTGCTTGTGCACTGCTCTGTTACCAACATTGTAGGGCTCTTTAAGAGCTTCATATAATGTCTGAGGGATGAGGACACACTTACTGGGAAAGGGTGCAGGCACCATGACAAAGTCATCCGTGTCACAGGAGGAGTTTTTGCTACTGCAGCCGCCTCCGGAGGAGTCCTTCAGGAGGAAGACAGGAGCATCTTGGGTGGGGGAAGCCAGGGCCTTGGTACGGAGCTGCTGTACCTCAGCCAGGGACTGCTGCAGAGTGAGAGGAGAGGGGACAGAGAGGATAGTGCACAGCACGCAAGTATCTAGGCCCAAACACATGCATCCGTTACTCAGTCACTCACTAGTTCCTCAAGCCAGACGGCAACTTCCGCAATCTGTTAATGGCTAATATATTGCCTGTGGGACAATTCCTGGGAGGAACGAGAAATGACAGGAAAGTGATGTCACCGCCTTTTGATTTTGCTGGGGCCAACACGTCCTGCTGCCCTTTTGGCCCTGCCTAGCCAAAATCCGGACTTGTTGTGAGAGCGGTTACTATAAATACATGTTGTTTTCCATTTTACGTATGTGTGTGAAAAGCTGTCTTTGTTACTAAATATTGTGTTGTTACACAAGCCTATTTACTCACCGGTGGGGAGGCCAGGTGGGAGGTGGAAGAACTGCTACAGGAGCTGGCTGAAGCAGAGCTGGGAAAGCACGTCATGGTCACGGCAGGAGTCGCTGTATAAGATCACGTGGAAACAGGAAAAACGTTATTATCGGCCCCGGATGTTTTAATTAGCGACGGAAGGACAGATGGAAAAGCTAAATGTGGTACTAACTCTTCTTAATGGATGAGCTCGCCTCCAGAAAGGGATGATGGAAGAACTCCTCTACAATGAGCCGAAGAAAAAGACATTTGGAGAACTATCAATATTAAATAAACGAGCTACTGCATGAACGCTCTGAATGGGGCTCCACGTACCAAAGTCCATGCGGTCCTTGTGGCTGCGCTGCAGGAGACCCAGTAGCAGGTGCCTCAAGGGACAGGAGGTCTCTCTGGGAATGCTGGGAGGGACAAGAAGTCCAACATGGCATTTCCCAACAAACAGTTGATGTTAGGATTGTGGTGGGGAATGCTTATCTTATAAGATGAAACCACAAGTAGCGTGTGAGTACGATAACTAAACTTTGCATGGAACATCTCCAGAACACAGGCACTGATAAAACTAATAATATTATAAGTCCATTAATATGGGAGAAACATTGCTGATAAAATGTCATGTGTCACGCTTCCGGTCAGAACACAGAGAACCCTGAGAGGCGGTCAACACTTACTTTGGGCTGAGGTTTTTGTTTTTCTCATAAAATAGCCGGAGGTCCTGGGGACTGCTAGCCTATGACGCACACACATGAACACAACAAATCAGCCACACACAGTTCTTACAAGTAATCTAATTAAATTATATACAATAAAATACAATACAAATACAATAAAATTATTGTACAGAAAAAGCACAATGCTTTTTCAAAATCCTATCTGAGTATGTACTTAATTTCCAGACGGAAGAAACCTACATTGGTTTCTGAAATTAGACTGCAATGCTTTGATCTTCCAGGATAATGGATGTGGACTGAATCGCTGATCTGTTTGTCCGAGTCTCAGATGGACTACCGGTGCCACGCCACTCGGGAATATTACAACTGTGAAAATGGCAGTTTCTCTTTCTCTGAACAACTCAGACTTTCTGACCTTACGTGGATTTATTTGAACACCCTCCCTCTGATTAACCCTTTCAGCTGGGTTGTATTCTGCGTATCACTGACCGTTATATAACTGAGTATAAGGTGCTAACCTGAAATGGAGCCTTTCCAGTCAGACACTGGAACAAGATGGTGCCAATGCTCCACAAGTCAGCCTTGGCATCATAGTTCTGAGACATGATGACTTCTGGTGCCTGATGGATATGGGTGGGGAAACATTACATATGACACACGCCTAACGGACAGACACGGCCTGACTATAGGCTGGCTAGAAACCGGTCATGCTCACCATGTACATAGGTGACCCACACAAAGTGGCAGCCATCATGTTGTTCTGAAGGTACCTGGCAAAGCCAAAGTCCGCTGGGAAGGTGTTGGGAAAGGGAGAGAGTGGCAGAGCAGAAGAGAGGGGATGAACAATATAGGAGTGGAAATGACAGCGGTGCACTATCAGAACTCAGCCAAACCGCTGCCTGATCACAGCTGGGAGTGACTCCAGGGATGTTTGTCACAGAGCCTTTTGAAACCAAACCTTTTACTCTTAACAGACACTACAGAGCTCTATAAGGGAGGCCTCTCATTAGACTTCCAAATAGCACATGACCACTGGGAAATACCAATCAGGCATTCAGAGAGAATGGTGCAAACACACATAACACATTTCAGAGTATGTGTGTTCTAGAAGCAGAGCAGGAACAGAGGCATTACGCCAAAGAAACATTCTGTATTCAGAATAAATCGTCTTTAGAGGGATTAACACAAATATGTTTAAAGCACATGTCTTGTGTCTACACAATGGGTATCATTAGTTATTACGGAAGAAATTGAATTTACATGTGTGGAAATAATGAACATGGTTCTCTACAGTCTAATATATGACAGTATGTGTACAAACACACCTATCTTGATGCAGGTGTTGGTGGAGTGGGACTTGCGTCCTGACGGGTATGACAGCAGGATGTTTTGGGGTTTGAGGTCTCTGTGAATGACCCCCTTGGCCTGCAGCACCTTCATGGCCCCAGCTATTTGTTGCAGGAACACCCTGATAGTGTCCTCACTTAGGGTGCCCTTGGCTGGAGGAGGAATCGGAATAGGAAATAACTGACATCAATAATACTTAAAGTTTTTTGTAGATAATTAAACGAAATATAATGCAATATACGCTATATATAATGCACGCACCAGCCACACTCCAGCCACACACCAGCCTCGCCCCAGCCACGCACCAGTCACACCCCAGCCACACACCAACCACGCACCAGCCACACCCCAGCCACGCACCAGCCACACACCAGCCACACACCAGCCATGCCCCAGCCATGCCCCAGCCATACCCTAGCCACGCACCAGCCACGCACCAGCCACGCACCAGCCACGCACCAGCCACGCTCCAGCCACGCACCAGCCACGCACCAGCCACGCTCCAGTCATGGGGGGTGTTTCAAAAACTTTCTTTCATTGTGTTTACCACGCTATGTGCTACAGATGCCCAAAGGTTGGAAAGCCTTGCAAGCAATAATCTTGAGCTTCCCTGATATTGACAGATGAAACAGTCCACTTACAGTGCAGATAGTCAGCCAGGTCCCCACCATTGCAGTACTAGAGATGAAACAAAATGGTTGTGATTGTCAGATCTTGTCTTCTCAATGTAAAACATAAAGTTTCTGCTTTCCTACTATTCTTTTATTTCAGTAAAAATTTGATATTTCTTTTTTTTTTTTTTAAAGGAAGCTCACCTCCATGACCAGGTACACAGAACTGGCCGTTTCCTAAAGAGACAAACAAACCGAAGTTGGGCGGTTGCCGTAATTTCACTATTTATTAAGGTTGAGGTACCTGAGGAGTTAGCAAGGTAACTTATCACCTGAGATAAACAGTCACATGAATGTAGCTCAGCTTATAGCTTAAGGCAACGTTTGCTCTAGCTCAAAACTAACTTTCTCTGGGGGAGGTCCAACTACAGGTCTTCACGGATGTACAGTAGACATAACTGATATCCAGTCGGGTATCTGACTGGGAGGAATCATGAATTATGTACATGGCTCTCAGATCCTGGCTCGCAAACATCTAAGTGGCCAAGGCCAACATTCATTTTATAGTAGTCTGCATTAGAACTAACCATATATGGCATATCATTTGCTGGTGATGTTCAGAGGCAAAAGACAGGGTACAAGTACGTTGTTGGAAAATGGGACAAATGTTTCCAGAGTACAAACAAAAAATGTCAGACCCCATATTCCCCCTGTTCCACCAGTAGCTTATAGCTACTGAAAACTGATAACTGAGGCCAGCAAAATGTATATATATTTTTTTTAAAAGGCAAACCAGAAAGTACAGCCCATTTTTTAAAAAGCAGTCCACACATAGCAGCAGATGATTCATCAATATCAAGCTAGGTCAATATTGTCAGCCAATTAGAACTGGAGTAAAGTCTTATCTCAGAGTTAACTGCAGCTGAGTCAGCAGTTCAGAAGTTGCCTTTTTGACCATGTTGGATAGCAACCACTCAGCTATCTGGTTTCCACTGTGCTTCGGCAGGCATGCAAGGCTAGAAATACTTGTCTGTCTGATTTGGTTTTGGCAGATCAGGTAACAACAAGTTCTACCACCTTCTTATAACCAAAAACCAAAACGAAACATGTGTGTAAAAACATGCAGCAATCATTGCTCCCCAATGACCAGAATAATTTACTGTAGCATACTCAATGATTTAACTGCAAAGAAGATGAAAATGTACCAAGTAATTTCACTGACCTACAGGAGAACAAATAGATCACATTGCCCACTTGAACATCCTCAAAACCTTATGGGATTCTAGCGATGGCCATAGTGAGCCTCCAATACCACAGATGGATATCAATGTAAAACTACGCAACATAAAACATGTAGTCCCCCATAAGTGAGGCACTGTCCCCTGGGACAGTTAGTATACTTTTGTAAATACGGGACTAATACTATAACAACTTATTCACCCAAGCTTAGTAAATATTTTGCTATTGATTTCTGACATGTGTTTTGTGGTTACTGGACTCATATCCGTGAGCATGTTTATCAAATGTAATGTACTGTCACAGGACAGTAGTCAGTAGTTATTAGTTTAGCAGCTGAAATCCTATATCAATACATTTCAAAACGAATTGGTCTGCTCAGTTCCCAAATGTGAAGAGGTGATGCAACACTGAGTAAGCATGCTCCAATCCAAATGTTTTTTTGAAACATGTTGCTGGCATCAAATAGAAAACAGGCATGTACCCAAGGGCAGAAAACTAGATAAAACAACACTTTTGACTTTCAGCTAAGACAGTAGAAGACAACAACTAAGGTTTCCCATAGCTTACTATCTCAGAGCAGCCCCGCTCCAGGTCTCTGGTCACTACTTTGACCCCTGCATCCCCCTACCATAATGAAAGGCTTGTCATGGATCACAACAAAAGAACTGGACCCATTACAATTTGCTTACCGCAACAGCTTTGCGGGGCCTGCCAGTGTTACGCTGTTCACACAGCCACAAACACCAATAGATCAGACACATTAGGGAGAATGCTGTTCTACGGCTCCTAATCTTCTTTCCCACTGTCTGAAATCTCTACTAACACTACCACTATCACTGCCACTACTCCACAACCACAACCATCACTGCCACTACTCCACAGCCACTAACGCAACCACCACTATCAGCACCTCTACCACTACTCCACAACCACCACCACTATTAACGCAACCACCACCACCACTAACGCAACCACAACTATCACCAGCACTACCACTACTCCACAACCACCACCACCATTAACACAACCACCACTACTCCACAACCACCACTATTAACGCAACCACCACAATCACCACCACTACTCCACAACCACCAGCACTATTAACGCAACCACCACCACTATTAACGCAACCCCCACTATCACCAGCACTACCACTACTCCACAACCACCTCCACAACCACCACTATTAACGCAACCACCACTACTCCACAACCAGCACCACTATTAACGCAACCACCACTATCACCAGCACTACCACTACTCCACAACCACCACTATTAACGCAACCACCACTACTCCACAACCAACACCACTATTAACGCAACAACCACTATCACCAGCACTACCACTACTCCACAACCACCACCACCACTATTAACGCAACCACCACTACTCCACAACCACCACCACTATTAACGCAACCACCACTACTCTACAACCACTATCAACGCAACCACCACTATCACTACTCCACAACCACCACTACTACCACCACCACTAATATTAACACAGTTAGTTCCTTGGACTTCATGGATGGGTTTGTGCTCTGACACTATAAAACAGTAAACATTTTGGGTCAAAAATAATTTCCAAATGTCAACCAATCATTTTAAAATAAATGTTAACTACTGATCAATGAACCCCGCCCTAAAAGGAATTGGATCAACTCCCTTGCTATCACTCAGAGACTGATTTCCTTTACCTTAAGCAGCCAGGCTTCAAGACTAGTCACTCCAACCAGATCTGTGTTACAAGGGCTCTTCTCACTGCCATAGCTGACTGTTCTCACCCTCCTGGATCCTACCCATGGATGTTGCCACTGCACCATCTGATCCTCCTCAACCTCTCAGGGCAAGGTGCCTCAGGCCCTGCGCGCTCTGGTGCCTCCTAAGTGACCGGCCGCGCCCATCAGTGGAGGCGAAGAGTATCCGTGTCTGTTCCACAGGCTCTCACAGCTGTCCTCTAGAGCTTGGGCCTAGGCCCTCTGCTTCTTCCTCTATACACCAAGTCACTTGACTCCAATATATCCACACATGAACTCCCCCTTTATTGCAATGCAGGTGACAGTCAACTGCTATTGTATTGTTTACAATACGAGGGAAAGAATGAAACACTACATATACATAAAATTCAACATGCGTAGTATAAATATATATAACATGTATCCCAACGACCACTATGGAAACAGCTAACATTTGTCATAACAGAATTGAGATATGAAATGTAGGTAAAACAAATGACACTTTAAACTTTGAAAAACAATTCAAACTCCCCTGTGGAAATCTAACTGTTTCCACTTGCAAATGTAAAGTAAGTTTGGGATTTTGCTTAAAAATACATACCTGAAAGTCATGTAATGCAACAATGTTCTCATGTTTTAGTTCCTGGGGAAAAGAAACAAAACATTTTATTTTTTGCACGCGTGTTGAAATTATTACATCTAAATAACCCTGACGGTGGTACCTTGAGTATTTTTATTTCTTTTCCCAAAAGGGTCTGTGATTTTGCCAGGTTTTTCTTGTTTATGCATTTCACTGCCACCTCCCAGTCGTGTTTCTAAATAAAAACAAAATGCTATATTAGAGTAAAGATAATTCACATTTTGCACATACTGTTCTGGTTGCATATAAAGCTGTTGGATTATTGATTATAGGTGCAATTAATAGAACAAAGTGGCTTAACATGCCATTGTTTGGATGCGTGTAAAAGGCCATCATGTATTGGCTGTCACAAACCCACTCAAATTAGGAAATACAAATATTTATGGTTGAGCATACACCTCATAATAAATGAGCTTTAGTTTCAAAGCTCCATCTGCAAATGGCTGTTGATACTTTCATCCTTCACCCAGATGATTGCGAATTTCATCTGACAGGCCTCTTAAGGTCGTATGACAACAACATAGAGATAACGCTACAACGGTGGAAGCACATTATATTTTACATTCATCATGACTGACGCAACAATGTTAGTTAAAAATACAATACAAAATGTCTTGATTTCTCACCTCTCTATTCCTGCCTTTAAACACCACCGCAAAAGCACCGTGTCCTATCAAGTCCTTCCTGCTGAACTCAAATTTCCCAACGGTCTCCATCGCTCCTGAACCTGCTCGTTTTATTTTAGGGCAAAATGAGAAACGTCGCAGGGTCGCAGATATCCTTTCTCATCCGCGAAGCCGTCACAATAGGAACGTTCACCCCGTCTTTCAATTGGCATGGGCTGCCTTCCTGATAAATAATTATTTTCTTCTCTCATGTTAACTTACGTATGGAAAGGAGTCGACCTCCTTTCAACAATATACGACTCCCATGCTGCTAGTTTGCTAGCTTGCACAACTGACGCAGTGTTTACAAACAATACCTGAAGTTTCGTTTGCTAGCCCCTAGAAAAATATCCACCTTAAAAACAGAAGCATCGGTTTTGTTTATAAAGAGGTAATCTCCATTGTTGCGAGCAATTCAATGCGATGTCATTTCTACAAAGGCATGTTTGTGGTATTTATGCAAGCCGTTTTTCTTAATAATTGCAATGGGCTTGATTAATAGCTACTTATTAAATTATTTCCAGTAGCGATGATATCTGAACAAAACCTTCAGCTACAACCCAGGCAATGTCGCGCAGGCGCAAGAGAATACAGCGTTCAGTACGTAATAAACGTACCGGAAAAGAAATTGCCAACGTAAACTGTGCCCAAATTAACGACCACTCGTCGACACTCAACGTTTTAAGCCATATCTCGCTACTCCTGTGCTTGGGAGCAAACACCCACAAGACAAAAACGCGTCTTTCAGTTTATCCGTTCCACAACGTAGCAAACGTTCTAGCGAACTGAACGCACCAATGTTATCTGCTTGTGAGGCCATGGGAGATGTGTCTTATCCCAGTTTGCATGAAATGTCCTGTTCAACACAACTCTGAACTAACTCCGCAACAGAACGAAGTTAATGCATGAAGTGCATACACTTGTAAATGGTAGAGGCATCTGAGAAGGGACATATGGAGGGTTGAGGCAAAGGGGTAATTTCGGATTATGTTTAAATTTACATTTAAGTAATTAAGCAGACACTCTTATTTAGACAGATCAAGAATGACTTAAATTTTTCAGAACCATGTGATTGAAAGTCACTAACTTTGACTGTAGTCAGCTGGATTTCCTGCAGTTCCTCCCTTTATAACTGCAACTTTAAGTTGAAACGCCATTGGTATATCTACAAATCACTTTGATTTACAAATAATAACAAATGTATATGTACAGATCAGTCAATCATGCTTTATTTGCAGTCTTAATATTTCTTATCGCAGCCACTAAATGCACTACAAATTATGTAATTCATGATTCAAACTGATTGTACATCAGTTTGATGTTGTTTTGATCCTCCCATCATACATTGGACGTTTGATCCTCTCATTTACCCAACATACATTAGACGTTTGATCCTCTCATTTACCCAACATACATTAGACGTTTGATCCTCTCATTTACCCAACATACATTAGACGTTTGATCCTCTCATTTATCCAACATACATTAGACGTTTGATCCTCTCATTTACCCAACATACATTAGACGTTTGATCCTCTCAAACACGATCATTGTGGAAGACAACAATCCGTTTTTTGTATGCAAAAAGCACCCCATCCAGAGGAATGTTTGCTTATGATCTTTAAAAAGTTTATTCCCAATGCTTGTTTATTATAAACCCCAGTATGCTTCAGCTCTAAGGAAAACCCAATGAATATGTCTTAGTGGTCCTTAGCTAGCAGAAACATGTGTGGAGTGCCTACACAGACACACTAAACATAACTTGTTATAATTATTATTTATTTTGTTATCTCGGTTGTACAGTATTCTCCTAAAATCCTCCAATAGAACATATATTGTGATACCATGTCACCTAGGGTATTTGATAAATGCACATGGGTCTCTTCCATTACTGAAAAGCTGTAATTCCTGTGCATCTGTCATGTCGCCCCCTGGTGGCGGACATTCCTCCTGTCGCTTGGTCTTCTAGTTGCCATCATGTATGTTATATCCTGTTTTCCCCATGTCCTGTGAATGCACCCCTCCCTAATCCTCAACACCTGTTGTCAATTACCTTAGTATTTAAGTCCCTGTGTTTCTAGTCTCAGTGTGTGTTATTGTCCACTGTTATGTGTTTCATTAGAGGTTTCCTGCTTCTTCCACATTTACTATGTGTTCCAGATCTGAGTGGCTGGTTACCATTTTCTATGTGCATGTGGCACGCTATTTGGATTACTAAAAACTTTGGTTGTGTTGGTGCCTAAATAAAAGGCTTTGAAGGTTTCCCTGGGCCTTGAAACTCATTCATTCATCGTTGCACGAGTGTTGAGAAAGCTATCTGCCAAGCAGGTCTCGATTAACTAAAAGTATTTGAAGTACGTGACAAGGGTCAATGTTAATGAAAATCGCCAACCGATTGTGGTGAATTCAAGCTAGAATAAAAATCTTGAGAAAGGATTTCATCAAGGTGTTGCTCATGTTGGAAATAAATAATAATAATTACCCTAATATAGATTACTTCCACAAGTTTATGTTCTCAACAGCGTTGCTCATGTTGGAAAATATGTCATCGATAAAACCTTGTTTAATTTCTCCTGTACATACCAACAAACGTCATCATACTTCCGGATTTAAATCTACAGTATATTTATTTGATCTATATCAATCTATGTTTAACCAATCAGAATTGCGATGCGTTTGGCCGGGACTACAGGCCATCACAGATTCAAAAAGCCAATCCAGCTAAATGATGCCAACTGAAGCTTCCCTGGCAGATGAGAGGAACATATTCTATGTTCACTTCAATGCGGATCACCCTGAGCCAGGAATACTCACGCTGCTCAAGACAATCCAAGCACCTTCACTCTCTGAATCTAACAAAAGACTGAACAGACACAAAGGTGTTGTTCCAGATGGCACCCGATGGTCATGAAATCAGTTTGTGTGCCACATAGTTTATAGACGTCTTCACAGACAAATGGAACCTTTACTGTCCATGGCCATTGGAGGTTTTTATCTGATTCCAATAAGACCGTCATCATAATTTCAACACTATTGTTTCAAAAGTTGTACAGTTGAAAATCTTACTAGTTAGAATAACATTTTTACCAGATAAATAGAGTAGAAACTAGTAAAATGTTAAAATGTTGTTAATTTTTATTGAATAGTGTCTGGTAACAATGGAATTGTTACTCATTTACAAAATTAGAACATTTGGAAATAGGAAGTGAAATGTAAGTTGTCATATCAAAATATCGGATTATAGACTGATAGTAAATTTCCGGATTGGAATAAGTACTAGTTAGATATCTACTCATTATTGAAATACACCTAATGCATACTGTAAGTGACAAAAGAGAGGGTCACTGACTTCAAGACAGAAGGAAAAGACAACACGGGCGAGAAGGGAGGAGGAATGTAATCTGAGAAGGAATATATCACACATTTCAAAGAAAGAAACAGAGAGCACTTGAGAGGCACCTATAGATACTACTTTTGATGATAACTGGGAAACATTTAAGAGGAGGAGAGAGATAAGACACAAATAGAAAGACAGCCTGGATAGATACATTTAATGGCTTTCAGGATTCTGAAAGCAAGAAGATAGAAAATAAGACAAAAACCAGTTGTGGAGGCAGGACAGAGAGAGTCGTATGAGAGAAAGACAAAACAAACAAACAAAAAATGTATGTGAGATTTTAGAAGGAGAGAGGATACCAAACAAAGAGCACATATAATAGACAAAAGTGGAATCCAGGTGAAGACTAGAGGAACAGAGGAAGGAAGTATAAAGAGATATTGACAACAGGCAAAAACAGAGAAGGAATTTATCCAGATAGGGGATAATAAACACATAAGAAGGGAACGGAAGGAAGGGAAAGTGAAAGCCTGAACTGAAAAGAGAACTTGTAAAAATAATTGTAGAAGACCAGTCAAGTCAAGAAAATAAAATAAGGAAGAAATCCAAAACATTTGGAAATGTTTAACGTATAAATCTGTTCTACATTGTAGTTAACTTTTAGTACAAATGCACTAACATTGACATTGTTCCATTTCAACATAACGTGTTTCCTGTGTGTCAGGAACCAAGTGGAAACCAAAGGTAGAGCAAGAAAGATAAGGGAGCAGGGTATAAGGGAGGAAGAGAATGTCAGAAATGGGACAAGCCCTGGCAAAGACCTCAGGGGATGGATGGAGAAAAAGACAGAAAAACCTGTGATGCAATCGACGGAATGCCGAAAGAAAACAAACAATGCCCTGAAAGAGGCTGGGTGAGAAAAAAACGGAAAAACAAGGTCACAGAAATAACTCCAGGATATGTCAGAAAATAAAGTTAAGGTATGTACAGTACGTCATATTAGTTGTTTTAAGGTATGTCAACAGTAGCCAACAATAGGTAGTAGAAGTCTTTTCAACACCAGGTGTCAGCGCCAGTCTTCTTATGTGAGATAAACCGATGTAGAGATATAAATGGGCAACACTAGCATAGTAGCCGAAAGGGTTGTTAGAGTATTGGCATTATTGAGACTGATAAACACTTTATGATATTGTATATGTCGACAGTATTGATGTACAAAGTCAGTGGTAGTTTTGTTTTCAAAACTGGTCGAAAATTTTATGACAGAACCTCCGATCAGTGCATTTCAACAGCCCTTGCTGATTTTACCAGCATGCTACAATGTTTCATGTAGTTTAACCAAATAATGTGTAACTAAAACAATCCAATTGAATTAGTAATTTGTAAAATGATACTGGCCTCACAAGGTTGTCAGCATTTTAACAACCAAATAGCCATTGTGAAGTGCACAAGCCTGCGTGAGTCCAAATAAAAGCGGATGTAAGTATTTGTCAATGATAATGTATTACCGGAGTGCATAAAATGTAGTAAGATTGTTTGATAAATCCCTCTTTTCTTTGTGTACACAACATTTAAAATTCCATTTGCAAATATAATTTTAGGATTGGTTCTAATAACCAATAAATAACCAATAAATGAATTCCCAGAACTTCCTATAAAAGATTATGTTCAGATCTTGTGACTACAGAATGCATTAGACATAATCCCATTATTTGTAAAACCACTTGAATTCATTTAGCAGGGTATAGGGGAGCATTATCCTCCGGGAATGTTGGAACATCATGAGGGAACTGTGCACCTGGTCCTGTATAATGGCCTTATATGCAGAGCAATTACTGGGCTCAGTGATATCCACGATATGACTGCCCATACCATTACAGATCCCCCATCATGTCGCACAGCTGGCAGAAGCTGAAAACATCCCCTGATTTTCTCCAAATGTAAATTTGTCCATATGTAAGAAATAGGATGAAAGATGACACATCAGTCATATACATTTTTTGCATTGCTCAGGATTTCAGGTTTTGTACTCCTTACACCAAGTTATGCCTCTTTGTGTGTTGGCCTTGGATACAACTGTGGCGTTAATGTTCACCAAATGAAGGTTCAATAAGAGGTACTTTGGGCATGTAAGACAGAGACCAAGTTCTCCTTGCACAATAATAATAGTAATTTATTAATAGTAGTTTTGAATTGTCTACAATGAACCGTAGTTGCGGTAGCGGTACGTTAGTTGAGCTCACATTCAAGTTAAACATGTGCAGGCTCAGTAAAAACCCTCGTCAACAAATGCATGTTTATATGCGATTTCTACCCTAACATGGTGCTTGAATGTGTCCTTCGTTATTAACAATGTTGTTAAAACAAATTCTCCTGAGGAACTACCTCTACAATAGTTAAATTCTCAGACAAATGGTTCATAATGTAAACTGTGGTCACTGAGATTGTATTTATAATGTTTATTGGAAAAACAAACTTGTTGAGGGCAGAAGGCTAAAAGCACCCTGGACCAGATTTTTCTGTGCACATTTTTCAAGTGATTGTGCGTTTTGCAGTCAGGACAGACCCAGCATTCTGAAAGTGACAGTGAAGGCTCAATAAATTGTTGAATGTTGGGAACCGACCCCCCTGGCATCATTTTCTTCGTGTTATATAACTTAGGATAATATCTTCAGTATGTTTGTATTACCTATTATGTTGTGTACAAAACAGCAATAAAACAAAAATAAAAATGTTGAGAACCGAACGGCGTTGCTGAAAGTAAGACGTTCACTTGGCTCCTTATTTCCTGTATGTTTAAGCTATTCAAAGATTGTATATCCGCAATGAAAAATTACATAAGTGGGAGAGCTCGTCTTTGTTTTACATAAAATGGAGCGTGAGAGGAAATGTTATTCTTTAATTCTTTAATGTTATTCTTTAATCCTTTTTCTTTCAGTTTCGACATTCTTCAACATCTATGTTGCATATTCTAACTTCAGTAATCGAATTGAATAATCACTAATCTATCTATTTTCGTAATATTCAGATTATTGCAAAACGTTTTTGATAGCTATCAGTGGAGTTGTTGACTTTTGTTTCACCACTAGGGGTCAGTGCAGGTCTTTCAAAGTGAGGTAAACACATTTCGAGATGTAAATGAGCAACAAGGTTATGTAGTAGTAGAAAGCCTCTCCACCCACCTAGTAGTAGCTTCAATTGTTGCCAAATTTCCCATTACATTTTCACTGTAGTATTTCTGTTCATCAAACCTCATTCTTAACAGGCTAAGAGACACACAGTTGCCTCCATAGCCTAGAAGGGCAGTAAAGGGGCTTTTGAGAAATTGATATCAAAGAGCCAGAGCACCTCAGCCAGCAGGGGTTTAACTCTTGCTGTTCCTGTATTATGGGTTGTTGTGCAATATGTCATGCATTAATATAATATTAGTTATAGTTCATATGGAGGCACATCAGAAAAGGGTTATTAAAGTAGAATGACATAGATCGGACCCATTATGGTATTTCTGTGCCAGAATCTCCCATCAGCGCAGGTGTAACCTACCGTGAGCATCACAACCCCACCTACTGATATTGCTATTAATGCACAGATGCTCCATGAGTGTTGTCTTGGGTTGTGGATCTGGGGATTGTGACACCCTCCGGGGATGAAGGATTGGTTTTCCCTGGCCCATCTGGAGAGTCCCCAGCTGTGACTCAGTTCAAAGCCTTGCAGTCTCAGTTCTGGCTTGAGGGATTGAGATAAGATCATACACAGGTTAGACACACGTTGTGACACTGTGACACTGTGAAAAGGGATCAATTGAACTAACCCGTTACCGCAAATCATTTGTGTAACACAACTCAAAGTACTTCAGTGATAATACTTCAAAAAATAAGGTGACATTGCCACCCTTATTATTTTAAGTTATAACACTTAACTCATGTGTGTTATGAAATATAATGTTCATTTTTGGCAACATAGAAATATAGGAGCCTGTCTACTTAAATTATTTGTCCTTATCAGTTATATATTCTGTAGTTTATGGTAAAAATGTTTCATAAGACAGATCTGTCAGTTTTACCCACCATAACAGAGCTGATCTAGCATGCAACAGTGCTGAGTCGTCAGTTTGCATCAGTTTCTGTGCTGCATTTTATTTTATTGAAGGCAGACATTCATTTATCTTATTGTAGAATTTCAATTTCCCCAAACGGTTTTGATATCCATTCAACTTTGGCATTCTTCAAAGAACACCAGAAGCAGCAGGGCCCGTTCTCTTCACAGATGAGAGCAGGTTCACACTGAGCACATGTGACTGACGTGAAAGAGCCTGGAGACGTGGTGAAAATTATGCTGCCAGCAGCACCATCCAGCCTGACTGGTTTGGCGGTGGGTCAGTGATGGTCTGAGGAGGCATATCCTTAGAGGGTCGCATAGGCCTCCACATGCTAGCCAACGGTACCCTGACTGTCAGGTACCGGGATGAAAGCTGCAGACCCATCGTCAGACCTTATGCTGGTGCAGTGAGCCCTGGGTTCCTCCTGGTGCAGGACAATGACCAGCCTTGTGTGTCCAGAGAGTGTAGGCAGTTCCAGGGTGACAAAGGCATTGATGCCATTGACTGGCCCTCATGTTCCCCAGACCTGAATGCATCAGTATTCCAGGAATATTTGATAGCTGTGAAATTCTGTCATTATTGATTTTTCCCTGGTCTGTGGGTATTCATATGTTTTTTGGCGCTGGTTGATGAGCTCCAGAGTTGCTCTGATGCTCATCTCTCAGCAACTTAGATAACCAAGGCCAGTATAAGTCAGAGACACTCTTGTTGTGTGTATTTAGGTGTAATTCTTGACAGACATTTCAGAATATTAGGAGCTGGTCCAGAAATTTCACAGGGAATGGTCTGGCCTCACCTCAGGACCTTCCTTATAAACCTGTAGTGGGACAGGGGGAGGGGATTTATTGCCTGATGGTACGGAGACAATCCCTGGATAAAGCGTTGTGTCATGATGGTAATTTAAAAATGTTACAATTTACCATTGTAATTAAATGTATGCATGGAAACGGCACCAAACTTGTGAACAAACCTTTAATCTATGCTCCATTTCAATTCCATGTCATTATGGACAGTTTGTTAACTGCTAAAAACATGCATTCCTGTTATGTGACATTGTATTTTATCAGGCACATTATTTTTCACCGAGATAAATTTTTGGCCATTTCTATGATAGCTTTGTGTTTTCTGACTCACTGATACACACACCTAAGAGCCAGCGCTTATGTACGCGCAACATTGTAGATTTGAGACCATAGTGCATCTGTTACTCTTAACTATTGTCAGTGGTAAAGGCTAGAAGCGCACCTCTTTCCAGGCCGTGCGCTGAGACACTCTTCACTCTCCACAGCAACAATAATTACCAGCAACAGGGCTGGGGGGGAGGGGCTTGTCATTGTCCCCCGCATATAATTAGTGCACTCCAGTTTGGTTTATCTATACCTCACTGCTCCTAACCTTGTGCCAAGCTTATTGGATTATTGAACTGTTGTTGCTCATTTTCAGTGAGTGTTTGGTCTGGATTGGTAGACAGAACCAGTAGCCTGCTGCCAAAGGTGGGGGGGGTTTCATTAAGTTGAGTGGTTTGTGACTCCCTAAATAGTTAATAGGTTTGGACAATAATATATGTGAGCTTGATTAAGTCCAATCAACGCTTATGTGGCCACTGTGCCCGAGTATTCATTTTCGATTGGATGGACTTGGTTATGAATAAGTGTTTGGGAATGCTGATCCAATACTCTTTGGATATTTATTGGTAAGTGCTGGGTCAGAACCGTAGAATAAGGTATTTTTGGCAACCACACATGATAGCTCCAAAATAATGTTTAGCTGGCAACAGGTTTTGGTATCCGACTGTCCCTCAGGTGGCGGAGTTCATTTATTTAATTAAGCTCCTCAATTTCGACCCGCAAATTGGATGCAATATTGTAAAATTCCATTACCCTCAGAGCTAATCCACTTTTGCAGTTTTTGTTTGTATTGACCTGATGCGATTTACACATTAAGCACTAGGTTTCATTAATATTTTGGGTACAGGGAAGGGTCACTTATTATCTTATTTTCAAGTGGTCAGAAAAAACTGAGGGCCATCCAACTTATCTGTTATTATAAATAAGACTCAAGGTCATTGGCCACCAATAGAAATGGTCATTACTATTTTCCCCATTGTGTAAGGTCTGCCTCCACTACCCTTCCATTCACCCAATCCCTTGAACGCACCTCTCCCAAGCAGATCCAAATCTCCTGAGTACTAATCAGTTAACGCCACTCACCCGTGTCTCCCTCTTCTCCTGACAGCCTCTATTATAGCCTGGTCATTCACACCCCTGTCCTGGGGAGGTATTGTTCGTGTGATATGCAACTCTACTAAGCCTTTTGGTTTCCTCTCGTCTTAGATAAGTGTGAAAGTGTCTCTCTGTATCCTGACCTCTGCCTGACCACCTCTCTGGATTATCCTCTTCTGTACTTGGGCCTCTTGTCTACCTTGATACCCAGTTACCGACCTTCTGTCTGCCCTTCGGCTTCATGCCAGCCTGTCCCTTGTTACGTCGTTGAACCTTCCAAATAAACCTCCTGCACTCTGCACTTGGATCCAGCCATCCTTTTATATCTGCATTCACTACAGATTTTCTAAATATTGGATATAGCTAGACTACCATCTTAACAGTGATAGTGATTCATGGTGGCAATTAACTAGCAGATATTTTTAAATATATCTGCAATGTTTATATATTTTTAAATATTAATGTAAAAACAGTTGACAAAACAAATGGGGGTGGTTCCCAAAATAACCGTAGCCTTATTCTATAGTGCTTAATGCCTTGTTGGTATTATTAACAGGCTGCAATCGCCAGTTAGTTGTATATGACCTTTGCATGCAACCACTGCACCTTGATTAGGCTGATATAAACCTTTATTATAAATTTGATAGATTATTAATTTGAGCATCATCATTTAGAAAGGCTGAACGCAAATCTGATAGGTGTGACTTTGTGGGCCACCACATAAGCAGCCTTTCAAAGGTTTGCTCTGGTTGCTACTTTAATAGACGCAGTCGATTGGCAATAATCGATTATCTCCCTTTGTGGATGCTTTAGATTTACCTGACATTATGCTGCTTGTTTCTCATGAAATAAAATAGACCCTCCCCCCTTCTCCACAGCAAGGGGTTCGAGGCGATACTCATTATTTGGCCAAATGAACCACTCGGTATCCACCGGAGCAGTCTTCCTGTCTGGACCCGTTGGCGCTGCTGCATTCTTGGCGGCACCACCCGCCACCGCTACTATGTCATGTCGGTTCTTTAGCACTGCTGAAGTGTGGCGGATGAAAAACCCCTGCTCCTAGCAGAAATGAATTAACAGTTTTTTTTCTTTCTTCTAAAACTCATATTTTCTACAAAACAGAATCAATTCAGACTATTTTAGTTTGCCTGCTGCTGCACCCCTCTGGGGTGCAATACACACAACACCCACCGCTGCTATCCCCTGCACGTTTTCCCCTTAATGCTGGAAACGCTGGTTACCAAGACAACCGTTTCTTGACTCCTCATGACATGCATTGCGTTTGTGCGTGTCTACTTCCAGAGCCTCCGCTTCCTGAGTAGGTACCTTTCTCTTTGAGTCAATAATATTAACTGAATTGAAACTTGTTCTCTAATTTCTCAAAAGTCACTGATTTTCAGAACATGCTTTAATACGCATAATCCTGAGTCAACCGATCGTGAAGCGAAAACACATTAATGTATTCCTTATTTCAGATCAAGCGATCTCTAAGCCATCTTGTTTTACAGGGCATAACTTGATGGTCGTGGTTTTGTTTTGACGTTAGGAAACAATAACCAGTCTGAACATGGGAAACCTGGTTCAAAACAACAGAGTATAAAGTAACTGCCAGCCTGTGACTGCAGCTGTCGCGTTGTTCCCTACTCTTTGTTCCGCCTGGGCTCCTGCAGTGACAAAAAATCATTACACGACCCAGCACACACTCTGTCTTACTCCTTTATTTTCCTACAAAAAATATCTCACCTCAGAAAAAGATGACTGAGTAACGTACGTTTCTTTTTGCAAATGCCATATAAATGTTTACCTCAAATATATCTGTATATATAGACTGTAAGTAAATATACTGTATCATAGCAACATGAATAAATCCATTTGAGTAGTGAGAGGCAGGTCACTGGTGGATATCTACGTCCAGCCACAGCCTTGGTACACAGATAGCCTCCCATTCTACGAGATGTCCCCTGGAGGAAGGAGATTGGCCTCTCTGGGGGACTGTTAGATATCGCTGACCGGACCACTGACTAGACCAGACCAAGACATCATGCACATCCTAGGGCTCAACCACGATCTTTCTGTGTTTATTACAAAAATACATCCTAATAATCAATACTTTGATAACGGCAGGCGGTGCTACTGTATCTGAGCTAAAAAATAAATAGAAAAAGGATACAGGTGCAAAAGTAACAAAAGAACATGTGAGTGCAGACGAGGAAGGACAGTCAATGTCATTACATGAAATATCTTCATTCCATCCAGTAAGAAGTCTGTGGGGGAGCAAGCTTCCAATGAGAGGCATCTGGCACGGCCAGACATCAACAGTGGAGCGTGTGAACAGAGACAGTAGCATTTGTCCAGCTAGCTTGGATGCTAGAAACCAATCATTAAGTGTTCTGCGTTTGAAGGTTTTTAAAGCACTTGTAGTGATTGCAGGACAAGGCGATTGGGCATCACACAGTCCTAACCCTCCTGCTACACGGCTCATACACAAAAGATTTCCTTTCATAAATGGGTTATTATTATCTTCACATTGATGAATTATTTCCAGTATTGTCATGTTTTCATAATTATATCCCATCCAGTATAATATGTTTTAAGTAACTGTCCAGTGAAAAATGTTAAGTTCTCCTCACATAAATAATTTTAATGGCGTTACACCTAGACCATTCTAACACATAAAAACATTTGTAAGAACCAAAAGCCTATTATGATTAATTGTAGCTAATATTTCATTGGAATTCCATGTGGAAATACTGGGCAGTTATTTAAACAGAAAAAGTCTGAGAAAACACATCGATCCATCAAGAAACATATTGTATAATAAATAACAAAACACGATAAAAACCCAAATTACCAATGCGGATATCAGTGAGGATAATAATGTAACAATGACAACAAATACATCCAGTCATCGTTTGGAATCCCACGGTGTAGCCGGTCCCGGCAGTACCCCGGCCAAAAGCCCCGGAGACCCTGGCAGTACCCCGGCCAAAAGCCCCGGAGACCCTGGCAGTACCCCGGCCAAAAGCCCCGGAGACCCTGGCAGTACCCCGGCCAAAAGCCCCGGAGACCCTGGCAGTACCCCGGCCAAAGCCCCGGAGACCCTGGCAGTACCCCGGCCAAAAGCCCCGGAGACCCCCAGCCGCGCCTCCTGTCGCAGACCGAGGTGTCTCCCCTCCGCTTGCATCATAGGGGGTTGTAGGACACCACAACCGAGAAAGTCAGGAGGAGCACTAGGGGGGCGCGAGGGGCCCGGGCCCCCGGGGGCGAGGCGGAGTCGGAGGTGCAGGAGCACACCTCGCCCTCTTGGGCGCGGTCGGCGTGGTGCTGGCCGCGTAGGCGCGTCTCCGCCGTGTCGTTGACGCCTGGGGTCGGGGAGTCCGACTGCATCTCCGAGCACAGCAGCCAGTCCCTCCCTATGAACCGGGGGTAGCCAGCCTCCACCTCCATGCCACTGCCGGCCACGCGCCAGTAGTCCCGCCCCTTGAAGAAGTAGGAGCTGCCTGAACCAGAGGAGGAAGACGGCCAGGAGGGGACAGTGAGGATGATTGCTATTTCTGTGGTGATACATCAGTGTCGCTTGATTCTGTCTGGATGTGTTCCTGTGGGTCCCCACGCTCTCTATCCAGCAGTTACCCCCCCCACGTAAAATAAACCCTTTCACATAGTTCTTCTTTTGATTCCCTTGTCGCTGTCATTCTCTCTCCATTCTTTTCCTGTCCCCATCTGTCTCCTCTGTCCTAGGCTCCCTCTTTCCCCCTCTGCTCACCTCCATGAGGCTCTCTTACCTTTCACCCACCCCCCCCCCCCACCCCCGTCACCACATCCCCCCCAACTGCTCTCTCTCCTCCGGAGGTGTTGAAATAGGCCTGCAGGGAGAGCGCTTTTGATGTGCTTCCAGTTGCCGGGCTTTCAGGTCTCTGTGTGTGTGTGTGTGTGTGTGTGAGTGCATGCTTCCACTCTGGTGACTAAGGCTGTGTGGACTGTCACTTTAGCGCTTGGCCTGTGCTCACACACTCGTCAAACAGCTCAGAGGAGGACTTCTACTGGTGGCAACTGTACAGAGGCCAGCACCTGATGGAGGAACACTCACGCTCAGCCACAGGAGCCACAACAGGGAAGAGGATCTATTAAACGGGTCCTGGGGAGACTGGGCTTGTTTGTACCATGTTCAGCCACGTTAGGGTGTAAAATGCCAGAAAGTCTTACTGAAAATGGGGGTTTGATAACCTGTGAAGACATGCATGTGTCCACTAAGTTATTATGGGGAGCTAAAGTGACCGCTTGTTGGTTTGCTAGTGAGGGCTGTTATGTGCCGATTCATGTTTGCATATACCAATGTGGGAGACAATGAATGTACTTTAATTACATTTTCATTACAGTTGCTTTTTTAATTACGTTCAGACTGCCCCCCCCCCAGTGACTCTGAGCCAGGCCTGAATAAGGAGCTCATTGCTGACAGGGCTGTGCCTTGACTGGGACATGGCCAGTCCCTCTCCTCATGTAGCCACACTAGCGTACATGCATCCCAGATGCAGGTGCTGGCTGCCAACGCAACTCCACACAAGAAGCCCAGGCTCAGCTCAACTACTCCCTCACCTCCCACATCTATCCAGGCCAGACCGCCCTTTTCCCTCAAACATTATGGCTGGGTACCAAATTACACCCTATGCTCTCTGGTTAAAAGAAGTACTCTGAATAGATTGTCATTTGGGTTGCAGACATTTATCATTCTGAAACCACACTATTGCGCAAAATACTCAATATTAAATTACTTTCCCACAGGCTGGGTTTAACACAGAGGGATTTAGATTAGATTTGGGGCGGCAGTATAGCCCAGTGGTCAAAAGCAACAAAAGGTTGCTGGTTCTAATCCCAAAGTTGGCAAGGTGTTAAATCTGTCATTCTGTCCCAGGGCAAGGAAGTTAACCCAAAGTGCTCTCAGGTCATTGCAAAAATAAAAATAAACTTCCAGGAAAAATAACCCTGCATTTCCAGGAGACCTGCGCTTAACAGCAGGCCTGAAGACCAAGCTAACGTATATATGTATGTATATATATATATATAGCGTATATATGTGTGAATGTGATGGTGTATGTTAAGCATGTTGATGCGCAGATGTATAATTCTCACCATCAGACCATCGCATAACGTCATCTAGCTGGGCTGGGACCCCCTTCCACAGCGTGCTGTCTTTGGGATATCCCAAATCCATACGCCTTGAATGGTCATCATAGCGCCAGTAGCGGTTATCTTTGAAAAAGTAGGTCTTGTCATTGTGGAGCCACACAAAGGCAGCGTCCACGCCTTCCATCGGCAGGCCAAAGTCACTGATTGGCCGAGGATAACCCTCTTCCACGTTGGTGTCCTTGAATATCCAATACTGAAGTCCTGAGGAGACGGGACATAGGAATGTCAGTCAACAACAGAAATAATGGAAATTATATTTATAAAATAATGTTTATTTGATTTATTTGATTTGACTCAATTTAATTGTGGTAATGAAACTACAACTGACTTTCACAAACAGGCAAAATAATATTTTCATAGGGTTTACCGAGAGGTGTTGAGACTTATTTTTGTGCTTTTGTTACCTTGGATGCATTTCTAAGCACTTTGTCACTCATGAAACCACAATAACATGATTCAAGGCCCAGATTTCTTACATAACCTTGTTTTACAATAACTTCACATGTCTTTGACAAGCCCTGACACATCAAAAGAATAGTCATAACAGTCTTTTTTTATTATATGTTAATAGAAAAACAAATTTATGCAGTCATTACTCTTCAGGTTTTACTAGAACATTCTGTTAGTTCTGCTTTTTGCTCAGATTTGTTTTTGCTGCAATTTTGGAAACCTTTGTTAAATCCTCTTGAAGTGCAAGTTATATCAAACATTGAATAATATGCTATAATGCGCTTTACCTTGCACCAATCCCATGTAGTTATAATAGAATACTGTGTAATTTCATACATGTTACGGTCATTAAACAGTACTTGCTTTGATACCACATTTGTATTGCAGGAGGTGTAATATAAGTTACGGTCCAATTTATAGTAACACCAATACAGTATACAAACATCCCATAGTTTTCATAAAATGGTTAGTACATTAGTAGACATCTCCCCCATGACCCTGACTGGGTTTTGTGGCTTTGTACCTTTGAAGAAGACAATCCTGTGGTCTCCAGGTCTCTCGTAGACAGCATCCACACTGTCCAGGTTGATGGGCAAGCCTCTCCAGAATCTGTGAATCTGTGCTGGATACAGAGACACCAGGTGCTTCTCTCGTGTCAGACGCCAAAAGTACTTCCCTAGGAAAGTGAAAAAGGAAATATTGAGTAAATGTTTGAGAGTTTAAATTAAAGCACATAGTATTGAATGTGTATGTGTGTTTGAAAGCATTCTGTGTTACTTTTGTTTTTTTGTTTGTTAAAGCTTTTGTCCAGAAGAAATAGGGGCCCATCTGCACTTGGTTTCATTGGGATTTGCCTGGACCATATTAATATTAAGTTGTGTATATCTGCAATTATGCTAGTTACCTCCCAGGGTAACATGTGACTCTTTACTGATAGAGGAGATGAAGGGTGACGAGGAAGTGGAGAAAGATATCAAGGGGTCGAGAGTAAGAGATGCAGGAGGAGATAAAGGGTGGAGAGGAAGTAGAGAACGACATCGTGTTAGTGGTGGATATAGGAGTGGTAGAGGAGGACGATTCTCATCCAGTGGTGACAGAGGTTACGGCAGTCGTGTTTGTGGTGGATATAGGAGTGGTAGAGAAGGACAATACTCATCCGGTGGTGACAGAGGTTACGGCAGTCATGTTAGTGGTGGATATAGGAGCGGTAGAGAAGGACAATACTCATCCGGTGGTGACAGAGGTTACGGCAGTCATGTTAGTGGTGGATATAGGAGCGGTAGAGAAGGACAATACTCATCCAGTGGTGACAGAGGTTACGGCAGTCATGTTAGTGGTGGATATAGGAGCGGTAGAGAAGGACTATACTCATCCGGTGGTGACAGAGGTTACGGCAGTCATGTTAGTGGTGGATATAGGAGCGGTAGAGAAGGACTATACTCATCCGATGGTGACAGAGGGTACACAGACAATATTTACAGACCTGGGAGGCTACTGAGATTGATTTTGTGGATCCTACAGAGATTTTTACCTTATGATGCATACAGGGAAAAATCGGCCCCATTGGAAGATTGTTCGATGAATGTGTCTAAAATGGTGTGCTTCTCAAGAAATATAGACACAAGGAGCTATTTATTCACAGACCATAATTAAAAAAGATTAAAAGTTCATGATGTTCTAAACGATGCATCTCCATTTCTTCTTTCAACATTTAGTTGGTATGGCTCAAAAGAAAGAAATGGAGAGTTCCGGTATGGCCTAGTCAAAGGCCGGAACTTAATCCTATTGAGATGCAGAGGGGTGATTTAAAACGGGCTGTGCATGCAAGAAAACCCTCAAACCCCTCGCACCTCACATGATATAATTGTTTTTTGTTTAATTACATCACCTTTATCTATAGCTATTGTTTAAAAGAAGTTCAAATATTGATGTGACCATATTTCTGAAAAATAACAAAATATTTTCTGAGGTATCCTAATTTCTTCACATGACTGTATGTCCAATCTACCTGGGAAGTGACACAATTAAGATGCTTTTGACAAAACGAGTAAGAAGTTTCATTAATGTATTCCTTTAGGTTATGGTAGCCAGCAATGCCCTCTCCATATAATTGGACTGTAGACATTGCTGAGGGTCCTGGACATTTCTGTTTTTCAAAAAGATGTATTTGACTGGTAATAATGGTGATACTGCACACCTGAAGTGGCCTGGTTCTGCAAGTTGCTACTAACAGACTGCCCATAATCAAAATTTTTTTTTGCTTAGTTTAACATCCACATTTTAAATGTACCTGTTATAATGGATAAACAAACATCAACGTCAATATTAAAATATCTCTTATTCCCCAATAATTTCATACTTGATAACGGTTTCGTACACATTTGGAATCATGATGGCTTTGTTAAACCAAAGAAATGCTGCTCATTGGTCCACAAAAACACTAGATGTAAAATAGTATGTAACGACTTTCGCATATATTGAGGTCAAAGAGCTGTATGCATACAGTGGGGCAAAAAAGTATTTAGTCAGCCACCAATTGTGCAAGTTCTCCCACTGAAAAAGACGAAAGAGGCCTGTAATTTTCATCACAGGTACACTTCAACTATGACAGACAAAATGAGAAAAGAAAATCCAGAAAATCACATTGTAGGATATTTTATGAATTTATTTCCAAATTATGGTGGAAAATAAGTATTTGGTCACCTACAAACAAGCAAGATTTCTGGCTCTCACAGACCTGTAACTTCTCCTTTAAGAGGCTCCTTTGTCCTCCACTCGTTACTTGTATTAATGGCACCTGTTTGAACTTGTTATCAGTATAAAAGACACCTGTCCACAACCTCAAACATTCACACTCCAAACTCCATTATGGCCAAGACCAAAGAGCTGTCAAAGGACACCAGAAACAAAATTGTAGACCTGCACCAGGCTGGGAAGACTGAATCTGCAATTGGTAAGCTGCTTGGTGTGAAGAAATCAACTGTGGGAGCAATTATTAGGAAATGGAAGACATACAAGACCACTGATAATCTCCCTCGATCTGGGGCTCCACAAGATCTTACCCCGTGGGGTCAAAATGATCACAAGAACCTTAAGCAAAAATCCCAGAACCCCTTAGGGGGACCTAGTGAATGACCTGCAGAGAGCTGGGACCAAAGTAACAAAGCCTACCATCAGTAACACACTACGCCGCCAGGGACTCAAATCCTACAGTGCCAGACGTGTCCCCCTGCTGAAGCCAGTACATGTCCAGGCCAGTCTGAAGTTCGCTAGAGAGCATTTGGATGATCCAGAAGAAGATTGGGAGAATGTCATATGGTCAGATGAAACCAAATTAGAACTTTTTGGTAAAAACTCAACTCGTCGTGTTTGGAGGACAAAGAATGCTGAGTTGCATCCAAAGAACACCATATCTACTGTGAAGCATGGGGGTGGAAACATCATGCTTTGGGGCTGTTTTTCTGCAAAGGGACCAGGACGACTGATCCGTGTAAAAGACAGAATGAATGGGGCCGTGTATCGTGAGATTTTGAGTGAAAACCTCCTTCCATCAGCTAGGGCATTGAAGATGAAACGTGGCTGGGTCTTTCAGCATGACAATGATCCCAAACACACCGCCCGGGCTACGAAGGAGTGGCTTCGTAAGAAGCATTTCAGGGTCCTGGAGTGACCTAGCCAGTCTCCAGATCTCAACCCCATAGAAAATCTTTGGAGGGAGTTGAAAGTCTGTGTTGCCCAGCAACAGCCCCAAAACATCACTGCTCTAGAGGAGATCTGCATGGAGGAATGGGCCAAAATACCAGCAACAGTGTGTGACAACCTTGTGAAGACGTACAGAAAACGTTTGACCTCTGTCATTGCCAACAAAGGGTATACAAAAAAGTATTGAGATAAACTTTTGTTATTGACCAAATACTTATTTTACACCATAATTTGCAATTAAATTCATAAAAAATCCTACAATGTGATTTTCTGGATTTGTTTTCTCATTTTGTCTGTCATAGTTGAAGTGTACATATGATGAAAATTATAAGCCTCTCATCTTTTTCAGTGGGAGAACTTGCACAATTGGTGGCTGACTAAATACTTTTTTGCCCCACTGTATGTTTCCCAAAGCTCAGTCCGCTCAATACAGTCACATTGGTAAAAAAGTATATATCTACATATGTTTTAAATTGAAATGTTGTACCTTGAACTTATTTAGTTAATGTGAATAGACCCTAAGTGAATTGAGCCACAGAGCAATTATGGCACAGGGCATACAGTAGCCAGACGTTTCTGACTGCGAAACAAGCAAACACAGTCAGATTCAGCCTAGCTCAAAATTTCTGTGTTGGACTGCTATAGTCTAAAGTTAGACATAGGGCACTTTTTAATCTGCTGCTGTACTTGGGTAAAAACATCATGCTATACAATACCATATATAAAACTAGGAAATCTCCTGAAGTTAATAGATAATATTTAGGACTGTTTTGTGGCCGACTTCAATCCAACCATAAAGTTTTCCGGCCACATTTTTCCAATTGATTGTGGTGGCCAAATGGGCCCCTCCAGGGTCTGTCTGGGGAGTGTGAAGTTGTGTGGAACTCTAGTAGACACGCTTGGCTGCCTTCTATAGCCATCACAGGCAGCGCCACATTCCCGGCTCCCATTGGTCTCCCTTTGTACCTTTGAAAAAGAATGCCTCCCCGCGAATATGGGCCACTGCATCAAAGTGACTGGTGCACCTGTCAGGGGAATCTCGCACTGGCCTAAGAGAGGAAGAGAGAGAGAGAGAGAGAGAGAGGGAGAGAGGGAGATAGATAGATGTAGAGGGGAGAAGGGGGGGGTGGGGAATTAATTGATTAAACTAAGACCGAATGCAGACCAAACCACTTCTCCATCCCCATTCAGATGCCAGTCTAAATGAGTGTCTTCTTATCTTAAATGAGTGCGCTTCTCTGTGTTTACGTTTGTGTTATTAACTGTTCTGTGTGTCAATTACAAAAAGGGCTAAATATCAGGGGAGATGTTAACTCTTCACAGGAGGCCGAGGTTCTCCACAAATGATCCCAGTGCAAATGACTGATTTTAAAGGCCTGACGTGTTTGGGCTGCAAATGATGAGGCAGTCACCACGACAGCACTCCTTCTGTGTACGGTTACTTGCCTAGTTCCTTATTAACAAAGATCTCTATTCAAGCCTTATTGACAGAGGAGCTGGGCAGAGCGGAAAATATTGAGTGATCTTTGCCAGGCTAAATACACCTCCACATGTCATATTGCAAGATGGTAGTGCAAGACAATTAAGAAGGAAAAGATACAGAGAGAGAAAGTATACACTTGCTATGACTTGAAGTATCAAAATGTGGTATTTGTTTGATGCTTCTGTCCCTTCTGATGCAGGTCAAGAGTCTAGTTCAAGCTACACGTTCATTGTTAGGCATCATCAAGCCCTTATTTTTTGTGTTGCATTTAGCTTGAGATTCTCTCCTTGTAGTGTATACAACGCCGAATTTGTAATTTGTGATTATAGCCTTGTTTCAAGAATCCCACAGATGTTTGGAGAGAGTAGAAGATTGAGTCCTGTGCTTCTAATCACACTGCTTGCTTAACCAGAAAGTATTCTCCGGCACTTATGTACTGAAGGAGAACACAACCCCCAGCCAACTACCACGATTGAGTACACAGGCATCCTGCACGCATCCATCCATCCACAGCGGCACAGAGACAATTTGCGCTGAACTTTATTGGACCCAAAGGCACCTTCTATGTGCCCTGATCAGGATTCACACCTCTGGTTTCCATGATGCAGCGGTAGATCACCGTGTGGCAATGTCATCAAGTTTTTTGCTTACGTACAGCTGCTTAGCCATGGTAACCTATTTGGCGAAGCTCCCAATGCACAATTCTTGTTCTGATGTTCCTTCCAGAGGCTGTTTGGAACATGTGTGTAAGGCAACATGTGTGAGGTGATGTTTACGAGCTATGTGCTTTAGCAAGTGGGCCTGCTTGGTGATTATGCGTGATCTACCACTTAGCTGGGCTGTTGTTGCTCCAAGTCTATTCCACTTCACATTCCACTTCACAATCATAGCACTAACAGTTGACCGGGACCATTTTAAAATGACAACAGCATGACAACAGAATTGTCCCGAACTGACGTGTGGCAAAGGTGGAATCTTATTACTGTGCCATGTTTAAAGTCCCTGAGCTCTTCAGTATGACTCATTGTACTGACAATGCCTGTGTATTGAGATTTGATGGCTACGTACTGGATTTGATGGGCCTGTGAGCAATGGGTGTTTCATTAATAGGGCTATTCTCATACTTTTGGCCATATTGTTAATTTAGGATTTACATTTCCAATGAATTGACACACATTTCTAAAAACAAATTGCTTTGTCATTATGAGGTATTTTGTTGAAATGACAATTAAATATATTTAATCAATTATAAATGAGTGAAAGTGTAGTCTAAGACTACAAAATGTGGAATGTGGGGTCTGAATACATGGTAAAGGGACTGCATGCATTACATTGAGGTCAAATGCATCTGCATGTGTGTGGGTTTGTTTTATGTGTTTAACTTACAGGACTGTAGATTTGTTCTCTGGGAGGTCCAGTAGTACTGGTGGATCAGCTGTCTGAGAGGGGTCATCTGGCCGTGCTGTGTGAGACACTGAGTCTCTCACCCCTGGAAAACGATGACAGAAACATTCCCCTGTATTAGACATGAAACCCTACATTCACCCATACAGGAGATCAGATGGACGCTGCCACCTCAGCGTCATTCAACATGTTTACTCCCTCCCTGCCTCCCTAATCCCCGTCTCTACCTCTCGTCACACTCACTGTCTCACCCGCTGTCTTCTATGTCCTACCCTACCACCAACTCCAGTCTTTACCCTCACATTTCATGTCTCCGTTCTGTCCCTCTCATGATCGCCATGACCTCTGTGTTTTCTTCTCCCTCCCCCGTTCTCTCCCCACTGCATGGCACCCAATGATAAGCCGGGGTTCTGCCCCAGGGCTGACCAATTAACCCCCCCCCGCTCCCTCCCACTCAAATCAGCATGTTAATTAAATCAATAATCCACGCGTATAAACCAATCAATTCTGCATCCTGTGGCCTCGGTTCTCCACCGCTACGTCGTGCCGAGGGAACGGCGGCAGTGTTCCACCAGGAATTAGGGGTAATTACGGGAGACATTTGCGGCGAGCGGTTTGAGGGGTGGCGGTGGGTGGAGGAACGGGGGCGGCCTGCACCTGAAGATCAGAGGGCTAGCGCAGCGCCACGGTTCCTCGTGCGTCACGTGTACATAGGAGGCATAGCAGGAGGCCGGTACTCTGGCGCGTGTCTGCTGTGGTTGGCGTGGGGGCGTAGGAGACGAGTAGATGGGAAGGAGGTTTATATACGTGGAGGGGAGGATACGTAGGACTGACGTAGTGGCAAGGAGAGAGGAGAGGGTGACTGGATATAATATATAGGGTGGGGGCGGAGAGAGAGGGTGTTGTGGGAAAGTATTCAGATCTCACCTTCTCCACATATCCTTGTGTTCCCGTTAACCTTATCTGTTTACATACTGCCATAAATCGGCGTAAATAAAGCAGTTTTTAGAAATATGGTTCAGGTTATTTCTTTGTCAGTATAGGGACGTTTTTAGCTAGGTGAGTACCATGATTTTGAGAGATGTAGCACTTGGGCTTCAGGCCGGATAGTTGAATTTGGTCTCGTCAGACCAGAGAATATTTTTTCGCATGGTCTCACAGTCCTACAGGTATGGAGTTGCTTTCGTCATAAAGGTGTATTACCTGACGAAATATAGAGAAAGGTCTGAATACCTCCTGAAGGCACTGTATACGGTAGGAGATTTACATTGGTTGCCTTACAGGGAAAGAGGCAGCAGTTAGTTTATGTTGGTATGTGGGGACACTTTGAGCCCGTCGTGATTATGTGATTTAATGTACGTACCATAAAGCTGCCAGACACGGACCTTGTCCTCATAAGGGAGGTGGTACTTCAGTGGGTCTCCCACAGGGCCCTGGTAGTAGGGCCTCATGATGGATTCTATGGCTGACGTATGGGCCAGGCCAATGGCATGACCAAACTCATGCACTGCCACTGCAAACAAATCCATCCCTTGAGATTCTGAGGGGAACAAGAGAACCCAGATATTAGTTCATCTATCGGCTCTTCCAGGTCTTCAAAACACCCCTTGCTGACAAACACAGAAAAATACATTTCAATTTTCTTTCAGAGTGTTTGACCGACCTATCACACCGCTACTATTTTTTTTGGATGGCACCGGGTCTTTCCTAACTTCTGAACGAATCTCCATATAGTTAGAGTGAAGAGAAGAAGCAGGGAGGCACAGAGGCTTGTAAGGCATTTAGGCAGGTGGTGCAGAGAGATAGGTATGGAAATGTATCCTGGGCGTCATGCTGTCAGTCACAGAGGAGCATGGAGGGACACCGTAGGCGGTTGGGCTAAAAACACCTATCCTGCCCTCCTCAGCAGAATATGCTTGATACAAACCAGCCTGTCCGGCTCTGCTAAGCAGGACTTAAAGTTAAAACCTGTGGCTCAGAGATTTAGATTGCTGCTCCATCATCCACCAAACACTGTGTGGGTTGTGGGTTAGTGTGCCACAGTTACTGTTGGTTCCCTGGTGCTTGGTGCTGGGGCTAGCCATAGATTAGCACAGGCTTGGCTGCATCTCGGTGTCATGCTCAGACAGACAAATGAGAGAGCTGGTGATAGATACACTCCTGGTAGGTGCAGTCAAGCTGCAGTCAATAATGTTCATAGGCTCAGTTCAAGCTCTGCTCTATGGGAGCACAATGGGATGAAATTGAGTGAAATGTAAAATTGTGGAGGGAGTGAATAAGAGAGGACATGGATCAGATGCTGTCTGACTTCAATCAGGTTGTTAACAGCATGTTCGTAAGGTCCACTTGGTTAGGTCCACTTGGTTAGGTCCACTTGGTTAGGTCCACTTGGTAAGGTCCACTTGGTTAGGTCCACTTGGTTAGGTCCACTTGGTTAGGTCCACTTGGTAAGGTCCACTTGGTTAGGTCCACTTGGTTAGGTCCACTTGGTAAGGTCCACTTGGTTAGGTCCACTTGGTAAGGTCCACTTGGTTAGGTCCACTTGGTTAGGTCCACTTGGTTAGGTCCACTTGGTAAGGTCCACTTGGTTAGGTCCACTTGGTTAGGTCCACTTGGTAAGGTCCACTTGGTTAGGTCCACTTGGTAAGGTCCACTTGGTTATGTCCACTTGGTTAGGTCCACTTGGTTAGGTCCACTTGGTAAGGTCCACTTGGTTAGGTCCACTTGGTTAGGTCCACTTGGTAAGGTCCACTATTTAATTTAAAATGAGAATGCTGGGTGGAAGAAGAGTAGAAGAAGGAAGGAAGGAAGAAGAAATAGAGGAAGAAGGGATAGAGGAAGAAGGAAGAGAGGAAGAAGGGAGAGAGGAAGAAGGAAGAGAGGAAGAAGGGAGAGAGGAAGAGGAATAAGGGAGAGAGGAAGAAGGGAGAGAGGAAGAAGGGAGAGGAAGAAGGGAGAGGAAGAAGGGAGAGAGGAACTAGTGGTGGATAGAAGTAACCACAGCGCTATTCATTTTACATTCACGGTAGTGCTGATCACTGTGGTTACACAGGCAGACTAACTTCTTCTGTCCAGTGTTGCCACACAGTGGTTTGGTTGATGTTCTAGATTCAATTAAATACAGTTTTCTATGCTGGGATGGTTAGCAGCAGGGGGTAGAGAAAGGAGAGTGACAGGGCAGGCCAGATGGAGTCTGCCGGTCCCATCAGATGTGATGATGGGGACTCTCTCTAAAAGCAAGTCACAGCTGGCTAGGCCAGGGTCCTGCTGGGTAAGCTTTAGGAGGCCTTCGGAGGTTGATAGTAAAGGTTGTGTTTGACAAGAGCAACAATCTTTATTCCATTTTAAAGTACTCTTATATTGACAACCACTGGTTCTGGCAGATGGGTCTCAAAATGCTAAGCAAATTATAGTATAATCTCTAGTTCAGTTTGAATATGGACCTATACTCTTCAGTGTCAAATGAACACAGTGTTTAGTTCTGACATTACACTTCATTGGGAATTCAAGTAGGGTTGCAATTCCTAGATATTCTGGTTGAAGCATTCTGGATTTATTCCCTCCAGTTCCCAGGAATCTTCATCTTCCAACTGGAATATATAGAAAAGCCTGAGAATAATGGGATTAATCACCATTTTAAAACCCTATGGAGAAGTCACATTATACTTGCTTGCAAAGTATCATGTGATTTATATTCCTTCAGTCAGACCCCTGCCATATAAACAGACACAATACGTTTAATAAGGGATGCAAAGTAACTATCTTTAAAAATGCAGTAGAGCCTACTGGTAATTATTATAATGAGGGTATGGCATAGATGGGAATGTTAAAAAATTGACTCAATTGTAATTCTAACACCTGCAGTCATCAACGTGTAAAGTCCATGCAGATCTTGAAGTAAGACATCAACCAAAGCTTTTTCCATGGTTTTGTGTTTCCCTGTGGAAAGTCAGCAATTCATGTCCTTCTTGTTTTTAGGAATTACTTGTCATTTTGTTCTGAAAGGAAGTTCTGTTGTTTCAAGATGCCATGTAACATGTACACAAGTCAGGAGGAATGAAAGGAAAATGGCACCAAGACAGTATGATGAATGGAGGCCCTCAACCTTAGTTATAAACATCAACTCATACTTTTTTGCACCACTGAGCGGTAATACCAATTTAAACTCCTAAATCAACAATATAAGTTACACAAAAAAAATCAATAATAGGTAACATTGAACAATTTGCTGTGAACTATCATCATTTTGGAACCTAATAAAATAATGGAACACAGTGGGATGCTTCAAATCTCTTTATACACTGTGACTAATTTAATAAATAAATAGTGATTGATTCATATGTGCAGCTGTCTCTCGGAGGTAGTTGGAGAGATGAAACCAAGTCACAATTTTGCAATTCTCAATTAACAATATATTATCAATCAATCAATCAAGTGTATTTATATAGCACAATTCATACATAGATGCAATTCAATGTGCTTTACAAGACAAGAAATTAAAAGACAAATAAAAAGAGAAATTTAAAAACATTAAAAGAATTAAAAGAGCAATACAATTTTATAACTAACAGTCTATCTACAACTTGTCCTCTATTCGCCCGTCCACACATTCACTCAGCAACCATCCAATACAACTCAGGTCTCGTTATACAAACCGCCTGATATTTTATCCGTGGATCATTCACACGATGCAGCGCGCCCACTTACATCCCAGTGCATGTTTGTACGTTGAAGGTAAGGCCCTGGAAAATACTTTCTAGTATTTTACTCCCTCCAGATATATTAGGTATCCACCCTCAAAATCTAACCCACTAACTAGAATGAGATCAACTTGGAACATCTCAAAATAGGTCAAATGTTCCATCCTGTGTAAACACTGAAGTACCAGATTATGTTTTCAAACACCTCATGCACACAAATGGCTTCAACATTTACAGTTTAACAAAAAAGGCATTGTTTTGTGTATACTGGTCTTTAATGAATAATGTTTGGAAGTTTTTAAAGACATTCATTAGGCTTCATGCAATTGATACTATATTCAATCCTTTTTGAATTATGTTGAATTCTCCATCATGTTTGTATTCTGTTATTCAACCCGTGGATGCTATGAGAGGAGTAGATGTGGAAATGAGATGGAAATGAGATGGGGAAATCAAAACAAGTTTCCTGAATCATACAAGTCCAAGTTAGGTCATAAGTTGAGTGGCAAGTCACACAATTCCAGACCAGAGCAGGAAGACAGTTTGACTTGCTGAAATATTGATACTAATAATAATAATGGATAATGGATGAACAGTAGAGCAATTTCTCCCTTATACCGTCTCTGTCTCTCTCTCACTCCCATTCACACAAACATGAACACTGTTATGTACACAAATTAAATACAAATGTGTTAAAGTAATCAACTACCTACTTGCTTAATTAATCTTTTGTTTTGGCCACCATAATCAGTCAGCATTAGCAAGCAACCAGCAAAGAGATAATTAATAAACGTAATCTGCCTACTGTCAAAACAAAAACAGCCTTCCCCTAGCTCCAATTATGTGACCGGGACCCTGAGAGTCTGACCCGACCACCCCCCCCCGGATGTCTCCCCTGTCAATCAACTAGCGGAGAGCAAAACACCAGCTAACTTAAATGGGGCATTTAGCATTTTGCCAACGCTGCTGATTTACAAATGCCCAGTTTGAAATCAGAGCTAATTACACACATTAGCAAATGGCCCCCAAAGGGGAGTGGGTTCTAAGGTCCTGCCAAGGACAATACCGTGTGTGATGTTCTCAGAGAATAGGCAAGAGGAGAGAGAAAAGACGGGGGTGAGGAGGAAAGCAATTACTCAAGTTCTTATTCCTATAATAAGGTCCCTTTCTCAAGAAGATTAGGACCTTGAAATCTGCTGAAATGCTTGTGTTCCACTGCTTAAAATATATTTTGCTTGTTGGAAAGTTGCAGGAAGGACTTCATTAACCCAACGCACCAAAACTGTTTCAGTAGTTGGGTTGTCATGAAAAAAGGATGCATAATATTCGCTAAGGTAAGGAATTGGTATACATTTTACAAAAGGAGCTTCAAAGTTTGTGGCCTAATGTGTAGAGGGACTGAGATCCAACAGACTTTGAAATAATAATAATAATAAGGACGGAATTAAAAGCGGTTGAATTAACTGGCTTCCCTCCCATACGCCACCTGAAAGCCAAAGCAAACGTGAAAAAGCGAACAAACAAGTTCCTTCTAATTGAAACAATGAAATATGAAGGAATTATGGTGGAAATCTAGACGGTGGATTCTTTAGCTGTTGTAAATTTCATCATATTACAGGGAAATACTGGAGCAATATAAATCCTTCTGCGGATTGGATGGAGTAAATCAGAACTATCACCAAAATTATTCTTTACTTCCTTCTCATCATCATTTATTCATTAATTGTGTCAATGGGGTAAAATGACTTTGAGAAAGAAGTCAGATTTTTTATAAATCAATCTTTATCCACTTTTACATCAGTGAATCCATTCCTCCTACTCCACCCGTCTCTCAATTCACTCCCCTTACCCCACCCGCCTTCCCACTGCCACCCCCTGTGTTCCACCAGCCGGGCCCCCATGTAAGCAGCTGCTGCCTTACTGCCCAGCCTGGTCTGACCTGATGGGATCTTTAACAGGAGAAGTCTAAGACACTGTCCAGGAGCAATGACATCTGGTCCACTGCACGGCTGGCCCCATCACCAGGTACACCAGCTGAGCCAGTCTGCTAGTGTCCTTGTCACTACTGGTAGCATGAGACGGTACCTGCAGCCCATTCAGGTTGCACAAGTAGTCCAGCTCCTCCAGGATGGAACATCCATACGGGCCGTTGCAACATTTGGATGTGTCTCCCAGTACAGTCTCAAGAGCACGGAGGAGATACCAGGAAACGAGCTGTTACACAAGGAGAGCTGGACAGGAACATCTTAAGAAAATCTGCCATGTTAAGTATCAGTGGATCAGACGCCGCCAAGTAGCGCCACAGACTGTCCAGAAGCCCACTGAAACCCTGATCCAGGTCTGGGAGGAGGTCCCCCAGGACACCATCCTCCAGCTCATCAGGAGCGTGCCCAGACTTTGTCAGGAGTGCATACAGGCACGTGGGGGCCATACACACTACTGAGACACATATATGAGTTGCTGTGATGAAGTTTACTTTGATCTTCCGTGTGATTTTTAATACCGCCCTCAGTCAGTTGGGGTTTTTGGTTTCCCTTGACTGTTGTTACGTCATTTTGTTCTCAAGGAATTATACAATGTACAGTGAATATATATTCTTTAATATATTTTCTTCATCGAGACTCAATGAGTTTAAGTGTTCCCTTAATTCTTTGGAGCAGTGTACTTACAGCCATGTTTCCAAAAGAAGTTGGGACAGTCAAAGTAAAATGCAAAGAAAAACTGAATTTAATGATGTACAATCATTTAAATATATATTCAATAAAAAATGACACTATATCAAATGTTATGTGACCTTTTCTTGAATAAAAATATGCCCAGTTTGAAGTTGACAACAGATCAGTTGGCATGGATGACTGGCACATCTGTGAAGAAACCATTAATGCTAAACAATATATAGAGATTTTAGAGCAATGCGCCTTTTGAACAAAGGACTGATAACGAGCCTCTGTACACCTATGTAAATATTCCATTGAAAGTCAGCCATTTGCTGCTACAATAGTCATTTCCAACATTAACAATGTCTACACACTATTTCCTTATTCGTTTGATGTTATATGTTATATTAATGGACAAATAACATGCTTTTCTTACGAAAACAATGACAATTCTAAGTGACCCTAAACCTGTGAACAGCAGTGTATAATTAGAGAGCATTTTCATGCTTTATGTAACATTAGAGCCAATCAGATACAGGTATGCATTAGTACTGATCATCATTAAGACTGTTATAGTCATGTACAATTTATTTCATGTAGAGTCTGTGTGGCTGGTCTTGATATTCATATGGGTTAATGACGGTCTCGTGGCCTCCGGGTATTTGGGAAAAAAACAGAGCTTCATATTGATACCACAGCCGTCAGTCTTGTATCAGTGGTTGTCTGGTCTACCATTGATTGCCTGGCCATCTGGTGATACCTGTGGTGCCTGTGGTATCAACGATTGGCTCAGGAATGTAACGACGTGTGTAGAATAATCAGACTAAGTTTATACTACCGACTGTGACATGATTGTGGTCCGTCTTTGTAAGTGCAAATTGATTCAGGGCTCATGGGGTCTTTCGTAGTAAACTTTGTGCTCTGAGATTCCATTCAGCTGTCGTGTGTTTTACTTGATAAAGTGCATCTTAACAGAGGGGTTTGGCGAGGACGATAAGAAACGGATGAGAGATGTTCCCAATTTCCCACAATTTGGAACAGCGCATCCTAATCTCAAATTGTAACAGCATCGCGTAGCTTGGATTCACAGACAAGCGGCTGGTAAACAAATTGGAATCACAACCTACATGGCCATTTTCCATTGCTATTCATTGAATATTCCATCTTCATTTAGTTTTAATCAACTGCGACAGATTGAGTATACGGTCATCATAAACAAAAGAAGGACTGGTAAAATAACAGACCAAAGACGACAATAAAGTTCAATAATGTATTGAAGGAGCTGTGTTTCTCTTTGTCTCCACTTCTCCTTTAACAAGGACACAGTCAGAGCAGGCAGCCAAACATCAACAATAACTCTTGTAATTGTGAACTTCTGTACCGGGGCCGTACAAAACAACCTGAGGTAGTCACCGTGAAAACACACTGAGGCTACTCTGGCTAGTCCTATACAAGAACTGGGAGATAAAACAGACTAAAGCTAGCGTGAATAAAGCAAATAACGAAGGAAAGGACAAACGACAACGGCGACACAACGGTCACACATTTGTTCTCCACCGTAACCCCATCAGTTCCCCTTCCGAGGGCACTTCAGTCGGAGGGGGAGATTCCTCCGTCCCTGGTGTATCTGGTCAATGTTCCTTTTTGTGGTGTTCTGTTCATGGCTATTTTTTGTCGTGTTATGTCTTAGTTAAAGTCCTCTGTTCACCCTGCACCTGTGTCCTGCCTCCTACAAACAATGTCATAGCAACAAAGTATATCTTTTCTCTGGTCCTTGAGTCCCCAGGATACTACTTTGCCCCACACCACCTTTTTTGGGAATCTGGGCTTGGATTGGCTACTTGTTTTATAACGGAGCTTAGGCACAAGTCAAGCACTAGAAAAAGGTACCGGTACCGTGTTCTATAAACTTGTGGCCCAGGTCAAGCTCTGTTTGAGTAGGTATACCCCCCCCACTCTCTTATCCCAGATAGAAAAACAAACTATTTCCAAAATGATCTGCCCTCTGCCCACACGCCACACATCTGTCCAAGAAAGGACACGCCATTAGGTTGTCTAGAGGACGGTAATTCATGGGCACATTGAGGGGGGAAGAGGCAGAGGGTTGCCGAGCAGCAGTACCCCGACTAAATGATTAATGAGAGTGTGTCTGGGAGCAGCTAGTTGGACCGACTGGCCATGTCTGGAGAGGTCGGTCGCTAGAGCGCACACACACAAGCACGCACCACTAGTACTTCACACAAAGATCCAGAATGAAGCAATTAACGCGACACAACATGAAACACACGGCAACAGAGGCCTGCCGCCAACCGCTCACCTGGAGACCTGAACGTCCAGGCCTCGTCGTCGTCGAAGTGGGTGTCCCCCGCCGTGAACCTCTCCCCAGGGAAGAAGGCATGCGCTACGGTGCCCCCCGGCCCGTCAAAGGGGTACCCGTCGTTGTGGTCGGCCTTGGTGAAGTCGATCTGGATGTCTGCGGCGTTGCCCGCTACTTCGTGGAAGTTGAGGGGCGAAATGTCACTCCAGACTTTGAGGGCGTAGTACATGAGAGCCCGTACGGTGTCTCGACCCAACGCGGAAGACTCTTTCGGGTAGGTGCGTATCCTGGAGATCAGGGGAGAGGGAACGTCGCGGTGGATGAGAGTGGCGGAGTGAAAGTAGAGGAAAGCGGATACAGAAGCGGAAGAGGACAGGGTGCAAAATGAATGAGAAAATGAGTGAGAACGTTTAAATGCAATACAAGTAGCTCTGGCAGAGCTGCGTTCGACGGTCAACAAAATGTTAGCGGATGGCAAAAGATTGCCTGTTCATGCTTGACTACAGGGCTTGTTTGCAGATACCCACTGATTGTATCCAGTTTTCCATTTCATGGCTTGGTGAGCCCTTGCGGTGAAGAACAGATTGACCGTAGCGTCCGAAATCATAAACGCCTTTGAACTTAGTTGCAGACTTGCTGAGCGATGAGAGAGGGGAAGGACAGGAAACGAGCTGTCAGGAATAGCTTTCAAGGCACTCTCCTCACTTCCTGTCACTCCTTCCTTCTTCCTATCTCTGACCCTCCCCCTGCTGTTGCAGTAATAGGATTTGAATACACAGTGAGGCAGTCAAACATTTGTCCTTTCTCTACCCTTCTCTCTAAATCCTCTCTCTTTCCTAGCCCTCTATCACTCACTCTCATCTGTGTGTGTTTGTTTGTCCAGACACTGCTGAGGGTATTGGGAGCCCAGAGCCACTCAAAAACCCTAATCTCTCTCCTATGAGGGCCATTTGACCACTCCGTCTAGATACATAGGAACATTGCACATTGACAGAGATTTCACCTGCTGTAGCTTGAGCAATGCAAGGTGCCACGCATAACTAAGACCAGGGCTAAAAGTCTACTATATTATATACAGGGACACATACGTTGAGTTGCAGTAATGCATTTAAATGGGTGGATGGTGTAAGTCAAGTCAAATTCATTTATAAAGTGCATTTAAAAACAAGTAGTGTCAACCAAAGTGATGTACAATCAAACAAAAATCTAACAAAACTTAAACCACTCAGCTAGATGTGCATCTTCTTTGTGGAACGTAGTTATTGGATAATTATATGGCTCAACACGAATGTACTGAAAGAGGACACACCTACGTTTGTTGAGAGAATGATTAGGAAAGACTCAGGTTGTATAGAAAGGCACAGATCAAGGTGTCTAGTTGCAAGATACTTGTGAGCTGATTGTTTTTGTACGTTGTATTTTGAATTTAGAAAAAGAAAATGCTAAGTATATTAGTTCTTGGACAATTAACATTTAGAGTAATTAGTAGACACCTTTTTTCAGAAAGTGTTTACATTCGTATACTTTTTGACCCCCTTGTGGGATTCAAGCCCACAACCTGGCAATGCAAGTACAACCAACTGAGCTACTCTGAAGCCCAAAAGCCATGGGAGGCCATACAACGGTAAATCCATGTTCTTCCCAGAAACTTCCATGTGGGCCACAATTGTACTTTCCTAGCCCTTCTACCCAGATTGGGGGTTTGGCCCTGGTCGGCAGCTAGGGACAGGCAGGGACGCCCTCTGACAGAATAAATAATATGAACTTCACCCAATTATTAGCTGCAAGTATAAATATTAATATCCTCATGAAAGTGTAGTATTTGCAGATATAAAATATATATATACAAAAATATAATAATATTTATATATTAAATGTGTAAAAATAAAAAAGTCGTTTTTTCAATGGAAAACCGATCTGGTGGCAACTCGTGGCGTGCTGGAGGTGGACACACCCATTAATAAGTATTTTCCTTTTGTTGTGTTGCCCCTGTGCTGTAACGTTGTCACATTCACTGCCCATGTGTTGCCAGGCAAAATGCCTGTTACAAAATATCGACCAGGGCTATTACATACCAAGCCCAGACCAAACACAATAGCATTATTTCAGGTGATTAAGCTGCCGTAACATAGCAACCAGACTCACATAGATACTCTTGGCCAAGGTCGGTAGCTGTTTGCTATGTAGATGGCAGCGGTCCATAGTTTAGCTTAGCAGCGGCACTGGAAGTGAAGTCAGGAAGCGATGGGGTGGTGGTGGTGGTGGTGGGTTGGGAGTGCTAACAGCCAAGGTCAGATGCAGTATACATAGCATCACAGATGAGACCTGGAATCCCTTGACACTGGCGGGGTTAGCGCCCGCTATCTGAGCAGGTACATGAAAAATACATTGACCATCATGGTCATGAAGGATGCACAGGAATTGTATTAAGTAGGGGATAACACGGGTATGATGAGGAAATGTCTTCAACTAGCGAAGCATTTTAGATACACATGCAGTATGTGTGTAATTAGCTATTGCTAGAAACTTTAACATAAATGTTGTGAAAAACCGATTCTTAACTGAACCTGATCTGTCCTTATGACTAATTAATGGGAACAAGTACCGTGGTTTTAAAAGAATGACTTAAAATATTTGTCTAACCGTGCAACGATGTTCTTCACATCAGCTGCCGAACATCATGTGTTTTCCAGGATCTTTGCAAAACAACGTGACGAGGACGATATTGCCAAAAGCAGGTTAGGTAAACAATCTATAGTTACGCTTTACAAATAACTAAGCAGGAACCTTGTATGAAACAATTCTCATATTAACAAGTACTTCATGTTTTTCCATACTTTTTAGCTTTTTCGTCCATTTTGATATCATCTTTTCATTTTTTTTGTTTTACCTTCCGTTTTGGAGTGTTATTTCCGTTATATAAAAATATTTAAATAAAACAAAAAAGCAAAGACATTTTAGTTTGAAATGCATTAAAGGAGATCAGGCATTCCTTTTGTGTAATCTTCTGTATAGAACCTGACATGATATTGAATGATGATGCTCTGTCTTCCAGTGTGATTTACTGCCTAGTGCTGTTCACTCTGAAGTAAGAGGTTTTCTACCAATTTTAAGGCTTAAACCATTCAAAAGTACATTTGAGAGAAGAAAACAGTAAACACTCAATTTAATATAACTACTCACAACCCCTTTACTTTGTACAAATGTTTTTTTCCCAGTTCCCATCTCATGACGTAATTTTGAAATCAGGCGAAACCCAAATGGTCACAAAAAATGGGAAAAAAGAGCAAGTGTTTGATAAACATTCAAAGAATCATATTAATGGTTTAATTCTTTGTAATATTCAAACATTTTTATTTCACATTTACTGCATATGCTCAATAAAAAACTGAACTTTTCTACATGGAAGGTATTTTGGGAAGTACAATTGCGGGTGAATAATAGATGATGGAACCTTGGGAGATATAGACCATAGATTGACTACTATCTCTGTGGTTTTGAAACTTTCAACAGAGACACCGAGGTAACCTTTCAGTGTTATAGACAGCCGTTTCCCGGCAAGGCCCTGTTCAGACTCTGACACTAGTCTGGATGAGTCACTTTGGACCCATTATGGAGTCACATCATTGTCAGTGATGACGGGGCAAGGCAACTGAAGGCGATCTGTGTGCGTGTGGGCTTTCGGTGAATACCGCAATGCCTTGTGGAGGAATAAGGTTATGATACACAAAAGGATCACTGACCCTGAGCTGTGGAGGCTTGACACAAGAGAGTTGGGTTACAAGAGGGAGCACTCTACTCACACACACTACACATGCTTTATTCTACTAAACAAAATCTAAATGCTACTGCACACACACACACACACACCCCTACATTGGGAAAATCTAAATGCTACTGCACACACAACCCTACATTGGGAACACTGCAAACGCATTTTGAGGGTTGCCTAGATCATCAGTAAGCTGCAAAGGGTCTGATCAAAGCAGCTTATTTCTTGCACAATTTCCCCATCTTCCTCAATTAGCCTATGGCAGGACTTCTTAGCAATGAGTACCTTCATTCGATGGATGACCATGGGAAGTCTTTCTTCAGGGCTGACCATTAGGCTTGTGGGTACAAGGATCAGCAGCCTGTGGTCTGATCTGAGATGGATATACACTGAGCCCTGCCTACCTGCCACTGCACTGTCTCCCAATACCAACCTAAATGTTGACTTTTAATTTGCCAGTCCAGTCACAGCTTCTGCACTGCCTCTCAAAGTCAGATTGCTCAGATTAAGAGGGGGAAAAGGAAGAGCTCTGAAACTAAGTCATTTTTCTCTTTCCCACTTAAACATCTCAGCGGGATTTACCTCATGTGACACCTTGGCTCAGGTTGGAAATGAGATGGCCTTTTCTCTCAATGGATTCACACTCATGCACTCACACATTTGCCGCACTGACAGATGCACGCTCACACACACACACACACACACACACACGCTAAGATTTGCTCCACTGACAGATGCACACACACACACTCACACACTAAGATTTGCCCCACTGACAGATGCACACCCACACTCACACACACACACTAAGATTTGCCCCACTGACTGACTCACACACTCACACACACACAGGCAGCCGCACGTACACACAAGTTTACTTTTCTATACTTGAGGGGACCATAATTACTCCACACTTCTCCTATCCTATGCCCTAAACGTAAACCTTTATGGTTTCTAAATTGCAATTGTATATCCACACAGTTTTCAAATGATTTATTTGTCACCCGAAATGACCCATTCAAGTGTGTATCTCAATACATAAGTCAGCTAGCAGGCCCACAACCTACAACAAGGACTTGCTAAATCGCAATTCTACAAAGAAGATTGTGCCTGCATTACACTCCTCTAGCCCAGACAACGCAATGACCGTTGTGTACTGCTCTAGCTAGCAGTTACAAACTGCTGTGATACACCCGTGGATGGAACCCAACATATAGCGATGCCCTGGCACCTCGGTGAAAAGCATTAGACTCCTTTGCCACTTGGGAGGGAGCCTGACAAAGGGTCTTAACTGTGGCTTCATGCATAAAGCCACTGTAGATCCATTGTCAGGACGGATTGCCTCTCTCCGTTAGAGTGGCCTCCTCAGCAGGCGGTCCCTGCCCGGGTAATGGTGACGTCGTGGAACTGACGGGATGCACCTCTATTATTGGTATGAAATTCCTCATCATTGGATCTGTCGGCTTCCTTGTAATGCTGATGCGATGTGGCTTTATTAGGTTGTTTTGGTCTGCCTTGTTTTTCACAGACCGAATCTACTGACTTCTAATGTGTTACTTGCTGTTAACCGCTGGAAATATCCCGTTTCACTGCACTCATTAAATATGCATCCCGGGTTCTTCAGTACACCAAATTTGTAACATATCATAGATATTTCCCCCGATGAAATGAAGCAGAGAATGATGCGCCAATGGCAGACCTGCCAATTCTGGTGTTTTCTAATGAATACCCATCGAGCTGCAATGTTCTTGTGACAGCATGTATGGATGGGCCATCCTGAAGTAAAATCTTTTAAAAGATTTACAAAGATGCCATTTCCTACTGGGGAAAAAGTTAAGAGACCCTATGCCCTAATAGCTGGTATTGCCCCCTTTGGCTGAAATAACGTCAGACATTGCCTATAACAGTCTATCAGTCCCTGACATCGACTGTGAAAAAGTTTTTCCACTCCTCCATCCTGAATTTTTCAACTGGGTGATGTTTGAGGGGTTTCTTGCATGACCAACCCGTTTCAAATCACCCCACAGCATCTCAATAGGATTATGATTATCCGGGTGTCCTAATGACTGTATAATGCCGTATAATGCATTCTGCATCATGCATCAATTGTGTGACTTAAGTGTAACTTTTTGAACCAAAATTATTCTATCATAGAAATGGGTGACGTAGAACACAAAAGGACCACATAGTACACAATAAGGAGACCTGCTTTATCTCATCAAAACGTTGATCTCTGGTTGAAAGTATACAACAGTTCTGGTGTGCATCTTTGAGTGAAAGACAGCCGATATAGGAATGTATTTGGTACAGTAAGGTGATGCTTAACATGAGTTTCTTCTTCTTCCACCGTTAACATCAGAAACACAGCCAGACAAACAGCCAGCCAGACAGACAGACTAGACAAACAGTAGAGAGAAGTGAATTAGAGCTGTAGAAATGCAGACACAGAAAAACACATAGAGGTGGCTGTGCTTTCTTCAGCTATTTGTTAGGGTGATTAATATAGCCTCCAATGAGCAGTAGTCTGTCTGCTGAGTCTGGGTAATAATGGGTTAAGAGACCAACCCCTAGTCTCACCAGCCAATCAATTCTCACCCTTTTGTCTTTCAGGTCTGAAATCGGCCCGTTGCGGTTTTCTATACATCACTGTACTGACCAATAATGAGTCTCATGACATTATTCGTGGATTTACCATGATCGCTGATCCACAGTGTTGTTTCACAGGTCACAGCTAATCCTTAGACATTAAGCACAGATAAACGAAACAATTTCAAGGCCCAGTTTGTGGGTTACCACACAGCACTGTTGGTGCATGCACACACAGGAAAGGATAAAGGCGTGTAGCTGTCAGCAACACTGCAATCCATCTCTCCAACTCATGAACACAACTCTTACACACTGACACAAACCAGCTTACAGCAGCTCACTGTCCAATCTACCTCTGGCACTGTCTGTTTCTGTTTCAGAGCATGCTTAAATCCCCATAAAGGCAGGCCATATGTTCCTCTATTCTCCCTCTCTGGAACTCTATGCTTGGTTTGACGTACATCTGACAGATGTTGCGAGCTGCTGTCAACCCATTGTTACAGACTCATACAGTATGCACACAATGTACTCTTTACTTTCAATATATCAGCCATATGGTACTCTCTATGAACCCTACCCGTGACACTATGTCCAATTTAAACTAGCAAATCAATGGACAAAAATAGTGCAGACATCTATTACAATGGGCAGTGTAGTAACGTTCCTGCCTCCACATGAGTCAGCTTGGCACAAAGGTCCACATGCAGGGCTTTCCGAGCAGGGGGGGTGAGGGCAAGTATGCAATGTTTAAATTACCTCCCAATGTCCAATGTGTTTCTTCCGAAACAATTCTGATGGGAGGAAGCCGTGCAGAGACGGGACTGGAAGGTTCTGATTGGAGGAAGCCGTGCAGGGACGGGACTGGAAGGTTCTGATTGGAAGAAGCCGTGCAGGGGCATAACTAAAAGGTTCTGATGGGAGGAAGCCATGCAGGGGCGGGACTGGAAGGTTCTGATTGGAAGAAGCTGTGCAGGGGCATGACTAAAAGGTTCTGATGGGAGGAAGCCATGCAGGGGCGGGACTGGAAGGTTCTGATTGGAAGAAGCCGTGCAGGGGCATGACTAAAAGGTTCTGATGGGAGGAAGCCATGCAGGGGCGGGACTGGAAGGTTCTGATTGGAAGAAGTCGTGCAGGGGCGGGACTGGTTGGTTCCTGGAACATGCGCTCTCCTTTTGGTAGCGTTGCTGTGATGCTGGTGCAGTGGGTGAGGGCATGTTCCTGACACAGTGGGTTATTTAATTTGTCTAAATACTTGGGAATAGATTTCTATTAGATAAACGGATTTTGTATTGTTTAAAGAAAGAGGTCACAAGGGGACAGGATTTGGTCAGTGAGATGCCTGATGCCCATGTCCTGCTGTACTGTATGCCTTAAGATACATCTCCATCCCTGCCTTAAGATACATCTCCATCCCTGCCTTAAGATACATCTCCATCCCTGCCTTAAGATACATCTCCATCCCTGCCTTAAGATACATCCCTGCCATAAGATACATCTCCATCCCTGCCTTAAGATACATCTCCATCCCTGCCTTAACTTACATCTCCATCCCTGCCTTAAGATACATCTCCATCCCTGCCTTAAGATACATCTCCATTCCTACCTTAAGATACATCCCTACTTTAAGATACATCTCCATCCCTGCCTTAAGATACATCTCCATCCCTGCCTTAAGATACATCTCCATCCCTACCTTAAGATACATCCCTGCCTTAAGATACATCTCCATCCCGGCCTTAAGATACATTTCCATCCCTACCTTAAGATACATCCCTGCCTTAAGATACATCTCCATCCCTGCCTTAAGGTAACATCTCCATCCCTGCCTTAAGATAACATCTCCATCCCCTGTCAGTCTCATGTTGTGGTCATCTGTGTTTAGTATATTGCAGTGCTACAGTACCTCCAGGAGAGTTGTCTCTTGGTCCACTTGTTCTGCGGTGTTAGGGCTCGTCTCCTGCGACCCGCTGCCATCTCTGTCTCAGACAGGTCTGGGAGGGAACATCTCGGTGTCTTCATCAGACCCAGGGTGGCTACATCTGAGCAGTGGGACAGAAACATTCACATTCATAGTTGTGCACATTCATGTACAGTCGTGAATATGCTTTTCTGTTAAAACAAACACTTTAGTAATGGATTAAAATCAATTGCACTCACTAGCTATACTAATGGGGACATTTATTTATCTTACAAATCCTATGTTTACTAATCAAAGTCAAAACCACTAACATCTAACCGCTAATGCCTAACCACTAACATCTAACCCTAATGCCTAACCACTAACATCTAACCGCTAATGCCTAAACACTTACATCTTACCGCTAATGCCTAACCACTAACATCTAACCATTAATGCCTAACCACTAACCCTTAACCACTAATGTCTAAACACTATTGCCTAACCACTAACGCTTAACCACTAATGCCTAACCACTAATGCCTAACCACTAACGATTAACCACTAATGCCTAACCAGTAATGCCTAACCACTAACGCCTAACCACTAACGCTTAACCACTAACGCTTAACCACTAATACCTAACCACTAACGTCTAACCACTAAGTCGAACTACTTACGCCTAACCACTAACCCTCACCACAAACATCTAACCCTAAACGTCATTCTGACCCTAACCACAATTGTAAATTTGAGCCTAAAGTACAATTTTTCAAAATGGGTAAAGGAAATATGGTTACATTTTCCTCAGTAAATGTTTTATAGTATCTATAGACAGTAATACAATCAACAAACATTCCGTGAATAATAGTAGGTCATTAAAATGTAACTGATTCAGTAGAAAATCTGTAGAGCATCTTTGGGACTCTCAAAGTAAAGTGTTACTGGAAACATTTCCAAATGTTTAACACGTCCCACAGTTGGATTCCATGCTTGCCGTAATGTATAGGATGAGCACACACACCTAGCACACCAGTCTCCTCAAGTCCTCCAAACTTCTGCATGGCTTTGATGGCTTTGGTCAGCGCCTCCTTGGTCTGCAGCTGTCCAGTCACCGGGTCAGGGGGTGGGAGGTACCCAAACTTACTCAGCCAATCCTGGAAAAGACAACATAAAATGTTAAAAGCACATTCCTACTCGTTCCTTCCGACTGTGAATGTGCACGTGTGTTTACATGCAGACTGTGTCTATCAGAATGCGTGTTGGTGTATGGGAATGTACACTATGTGGCCAAAAGTATGTGGACACCCCTGGACGGTTCAGCCACACCCATTGCTCGCAGGTTTAGAAAATCCAGTACATAGCCATGAAGTCTTTATACACAGACATTGTCAGTACAATGGACTGTAAACGTGGCACTGTCATACGCCCCTGGAAGCAACTTCAGCACAATCAGTAGGGTCACAAAATGGGGTTTCCATGGCCATGAAGCTGTAAGCAAGCTTCATATTAACATGAGCAATGTCGAACGCAGTTAAAACTCCTTGTTCCTATGGCCAAAGTAGAACATACAGTATGTGTGCTTGTAATTCCCTGTGTGTGTGAGAGATGTGTGTGCTTCCAGTAAATACACACTAGTGCACCACTGATGCCTAAAGAGATAAATCTCCATTGACAGTTAATGTCTGGACTTCTCTCTTGCACTTTCATATCCATTTAAATGTTTTCTTTATCTCTGTGTGCAGTCAGAGATGGTAGATTTTAAGTTGGCTTTGGATCAGGGTTGAGTAATAAATAATGACTTGGATCAATAGCTACGACCCTCCCCTAATATTGATGACTATCCACAATTTCTATTAGCCAAATTGCTTTCTGCTTACACTGCAATCCTACCGATGATGAATGCATCCCTGTCTATGGTCTTAGTAGTTTGCGACTACATTTCCTCACAGGTACAGAGCCATGGTCCAGTGGTAACACTCCCAGCTCCATACAGCTCTGGAAAAAATCTGGTTTTACAATTTATAGGTATGTGTTTGGCGAAAACAAACCATTTTGTTTTGTTCTATTAACTACTCACATTTCTCCCAAATTCCAAATAAAAATCGAATCATTTAGAGCCTTTATTTACAGAAAATAAACACTGGTCAAAACAACCAAAAAGATGCAGTGTTGGACCTTGAATAATAAAGATAAAAAGTTCATATTCAACAACACAGTACTAATGTTGGATAGCAAGGTTTCTTCCAGGACAACCTTGTACATGGCTTGATTCATGTGTCCTTTACAAAGAAAAATCTGTGTGATTCCAGCTGAAGACCCCCCAGATCATCACCAATCCTCCACTGAATTTCACAGTGGGTGCAAGAAGTGTGCCTTGAAGGCCTCTCCAGGCCTCTGTCTAACCATTAGGCAACCAGACTTTGGGAAAAGCTGAAAATGTAATTCATCTGGGATGACCCGTTCTCTACAGCTCAATGCTTTTGGTATTTTGCAAACCTCAGCCTGGCTCTTCTTTGCTTCTCATTAATGATGGTCTTTTTTCTAGCTTTGCACGACTTCAGCCCGGCCCCTAGGAGCCTGTTTCTCACTCTCCTCCCACTCTCCTCACTCTCCTCCCACTCTCCTCACTTTCCTCACTCTCCTCCCTCTCCTAACTCTCCTCCCTCTTCTCCCACTCTCTCCACTCTCCTCACTCTCCTCCCACTCTCCTCACTCTCCACCCACTCTCCTCACTCTCCTCACTCTCCTCCTCACTCTCCTCACTCTCCTCCTCACTCTCCTCACTCTCCTCCCACTCTCCTCCCACTCTCCTCACTCTCCTCCCACTCTCCTCACTCTCCTCACTCTCCTCCCACACTTCTCCCACTCTCCTCACTCTCCTCCCACTTTCCTCCCACTCTCCTCACTCTCCTCCCACTCTCCTCCCACTCTCCTCACTCTCCTCACTCTCCCCACCGTGCGCTTCACCCCAGCTGCCGTTTGCCCTTCTGTTTGTCGGTCACTTGATGTCATGCTACAGTTGTTGGGTGACATTCGAATGAGATTGGCCGTCATCCCAGTCAGTGGAAAAGCGTTTTTTCGTCCACTGCTGGTCTGTGGATTTGTCGCCCCCAATGTCTGCTTCTTGACCTTGTTCTTATGAACCACTGGCTTTGAAAATGGAAGGATGGAAGCCACTCGATGGTCACTGTATTAGTTGAACCAGAATTAAAACCTTCTTTTCCTCACATAATACGTTCCTTTTCAACTCTTTTGGCATGGTAAATTGTTATTTTGGATTCCAATGTGTGCATGTGGTACTGCTAGCACTGCTTTTTCCATCCAGCAGGTCCTATTGCAAGAGGATATTGATGACAACCACAGTGGTTTTTATACTTTTCCTCAATAAATAATTTGGTTCAAGGTGATCACCTATTCAGTACCTCACCCAGTATAATAGGTTGTGCCTGTGTTGGAATCCAACAGACACTGGAATGGATTGGCTGCCATTCATGTAGAGATGCTGAATTAGGAATAATTTGCAGTGGTCTCTTAATTCTTTCCAGGCTGTATATATGGGTCATTCAATTAGAAACGTATATTACCTGTCCTGGAAATGTTACAGTGAATAAAACTTATATAATCCAAAAATGCCTAAAACGGATTAGATGGTTGATTTATGTGAGTTGTTCTGTAAAGGAATAAGTCATTTATTAGGTTCTCAGATTATTTTTCTTTATTAAAAACACTTTTGAAAATTGCTAATCCTGAAAATGTCCAGTCCTCAGCCATATGGGAGCTACATCTATCATAGTTTTGTTATGCTAAAGGCAAGAAACAGCATTAATAACACATTTGATTCTAGCTTGCTAACAGGCTTGAGCAATGGCAGTTAAAATGGCTGATCGTCTTGCTCTTATAAATTATTGGCATTGTTTCTTTTTATAACCTTGAGTGCATATAATATGTATCAATCACATGCCATACTCATTATTTGTAAAAAAGAAACATTACATTGTACATTTTAAGCTTTTAATGCTCATTGACAAAAGTTTTACAGAAGCCTATGAAGCACTGCTTTTGAGGTTACAAACATCTAGGTTTAAGAGAAAGGCCCCAGTTCCACAGCCACAGCCAGGCCCTTCAAGGCTGCAAAGCTTGTGGAGTAGAAGGATTAGAAAATAATCATCTTGAATGTCATGATATTGTTCTGGTTACTACACATGCGTGTGCATAGTGTCAGAGGTGGTTCAGGAAGTGGACCAATGCGCAGGCGGTTGGCTCAAATAGGCTCTTTATTGCTACTGGATTTTACCAGGGTGTAGTATAAATGACTACGACCGTATACACATAACAGGAAACAATCACGGACACAGAGACAAGACACACAGGGGATTAAGTAGCCAACTACATTAGATGCAGCTGGCGGGTAATCAGGAAGGGTGTGTTCACAGGACATGGGAAAACAGGACATACGAGTACGACGG
>JACXGK010000147.1:18867-39094 GCA_016801125.1 Novumbra hubbsi | reverse complement strand
GCTCAAGTTGGGTTTTTACTCCTGTTTGTGTGCTGTTCTATTTGTTCATAGTATTGGTATATGCCAATGTTATTGTTCAATTAAATTGTATTGAATTGTTTGTGTATTGAATTATTCAAAAATAAGTTAATTAAATTAATTTGATGTTTGGACTATCAAGTTGTCTTATGAATGTTATGTCTTGGCTGAACTTTACCATATTTGTCTAATATAACATTACCATTAAAATCATAATGATTTAATATAGAAATGCTTACCAAAACCTAATTGAAGAACACAAAACAACTTTTCCTTTATCAACAAAATCTATAAAGTCTTGTCACGCCATGGTCAGCTACAAATGAGAGCCTTAGGCTGTGGTGGACACTTCCACATTTACCAAGCCCATTCAATAACTCCTACTAATGAACAAAACACTACAGTCGACTACACTAACTAGTGTGTATGCATCTATGTATGAATGCATATGTTACACACGCATGTCTGCAAGTTTGTATGTTTGACATCTCAAATCCTGGAGTGTGACGGAGAAAAGTGACAAATCTGACAGTTTGATTCTGTGAGTGAGAAGACTATGAGCATTGTGTTTGCACCTTAGCAGGTGCTGTCAAACCAACCCAGGGTAGACTGACTTCCTGCTTACTTAACTCAGCAGCTGGCACTACCACATATGAACATTCAAGCACAGCTGCTGGGCCAGAGCCTCGGCCTACGGACATTTCTGTAAGCCAATCCAACCCTTCTGATAGCTGCAAATGCTACTAGAGAACCAAGTGAAATTGAAGAGTTTACATCTAGTGGCAGACTTTTAGAACCAAGACGTCATCAGCATTTCAGTCATCGGCAGAAGTTTTTGGATCACGGTGTTGTCTCCGGGGATACCGCTGGGCTTGTGGACACAGCCAAAAAACAATCCATGGAATTTGTCTGAATAAAGTAGTTAGTCACTTTAGATGCCTGCTGTAAAAAAAACACTGTAAAACCTTTTCATATTGTAGTGTGGATATTCACTAAGCTGCTTCTGGGAGACTCCCAATTCCTGTAAAATAAGGATCCCCTTCTGATAAGGATTACGGCATTGTATTGTTATGTTTTCAAATATAATTCGGTAAGGTGTATTTGGTTTCTGTTTGCTTATAGAAATGCCAGTGATAATGCCTGGCTTTTTGTTGTTTCACTGGCGGCAGTGGACGTTCTCCAAAATGGCTGAGATTTCACAGCACAGTTCCATGCTGTCATGATCTGTGATCATCTGCGCTATATACCTAATGAAATATGTAAAGCCAATCCGAGAGAACCCATGTCTTGCACAAATGTTTCCCCATACCAAGCCTTTTTGCTGGTGTCTAGTGAGGTTGAATGTGTTTATCTTCAGAGGCTAAATATTGTGCGCGCTCACATGGATGTTAGACACAGTTTCCTCGTGTCCTTGGCGCTGTCTGCAGACACGCGGAAAAGCATTGAGGCGGCGGCTTTGCTGCTTGTCAGTGTGTAATCCCCCAGACATTGTGATATAGGCTACCCCAGTCATTTATCCCATCATACTGTTTGGTCTTAACCACTAACATACCTAGTTAGCTAGCTGTGCTAGAATAAGTGCTAAACACACAGCCTATTCTAATGGCTAGTGAAGCATTGGCTTAATTACTGGTAATTTTAAATTTAGTGCTCCATTCATACCATATTGAAGGGGAAAGAAATAGGTCCACTGCAGGAAATAAAAAATATTGCTTGGTTGCAGCGATTCCCTTTGCTTACCTTTCATATGTAAAAGAGAAGGCAACAAATTCCCAACATGGTCAAAGTGGCGGCTTTTAGGATTTGTGTGAGTAGGATATTTTAACATAAAAATGGAGATAACAGTGCTCAGTACTGAAAAACAGACCCTAAAGGACAACGCGTCTTCGGAGAGAGAAAACACAAAATGGAATTAGGTAAAGGGAGAATAAATGAGACACAGAGAAGAAGAGAAAGGGAAATACAGAGTACAGAGAAAACAATGCAGTGTGTGTGTGTGCGTGTGTGTGCACTATAAATAGTACAGGAAAAGTACAGATAGAACCATGACTCTTTAATCAATGACCATTAACCAAACAGACTCGGGTCAGTTCTATACAAAGGCCCACTCATACAGAAGCAATTGTCCAGACCCCCAGAAAAGTAAAAACAGTGATATCAGGATGGATGTCACAATATGTTACCGTGGTCAGTTCATGTTTCCTGGTTATGTTGTGTACATGTACTTGTAGGACCAAAAAAGCGAAAACCGACTCCTCTCATTGCATCGCGGTCTCATGCCCCCTGTGGCGAGCTCCACTCCCTGCTTACTCTATTTGTGTGTTGACTGAGAATCCAGCTGTGTCTCTGTGGAGAGAGGGCTCACTCCCTTGCTGTGTGTGTGTGTGTGTGTGTGACTGACTTTGGGTTTCCATGTGCGTTGGAGTTGTGTATGCGTAAGTTAGCAGTCACCTGAAAGAGCTGAACCCACTCATCTCCTAGACAGAGTTACAGGAAAAATAATCAAAGTGCACAGAAAAGCTTTTGAAGATATACATGCATATATATATGTGTGTGTGTGTATCTTTTTTTACAGAGGTTGGTGAAGCGAAGCATGACGTGTCATAGCACACACCTCCTCCGAGGCATTGCCTTGGCACAGTTACCAGCTCCTGTGTGGGCTCTTTAATATGCAGGGGGAGACGAGACACCACCACTCTAGGCAACATGCAATGCAAAACTTCACACGTGCACCATTCAAATGATATACCCAATGTCAGACACAAAGCAATAGCTATTATTGAGACATACTAACTCAGTGTTTCCCACATGGCCCAACATTTGAATCTGGTGCCCCCCCCCCCCCGGCACTCATGATCAAAATGGCATTGATTAAATTCCAATTAAGATTCTACATCATATAGTTCCTCTAGATATTTGTAGGAGTTGTGATCCATGATCATTTGTGATCCATGACATCCTATTTCATTGTGACAGATATATGGCAACAGGTCAGTAACGGGATTTGGGTATTAAAAGATCATTCCTGAGTGGATGGGTCAGTCAGAAGTGAGGATGGAGTTCACCTCTCTGTGAAACGCTGTGTAGGCAAATAGTGCAATAATTTATGAGTAACGTTTCTCAATATAAAATTGCAAAGAGTTTGCGCTACATAATCTACGGTACATAAAATCCTTACCCGATCTGGAGAATCTGTACACAAAGAACAAGGCCAAAGACCAAAATTGGATGGCCATGAGAACCGCATTAAAAACAGACATTATTCTGCAGTGGACTTACAGTTTTTTACAGTCGCTAGGACACATTTCCCAATACTTAGGTCACTTTTTCAAAACTCGTCACACAGTGAGCACAACAGAAGTATATGTGGGCTAAACTGCATCAATTATCATTGCTTTGGCACAAAATGCATTCAATGTTTCTGTCATCTTTCAAATTACATTAATTATTTTCTCACTTCGACACAACAACCGCCAAAACTCTGTGTATTTACAGGTCAATTTGCACATGCTTACATACTGTTTTCAAAACAGTTAAACTTAAGTTCAAAACAATAACATAATACAAAACTGAATAAAACAGCAATTTGCTACAATTCTAATATAGTAATTAAATATATTTTAAATCCTAAAATTAAATACTATAAAAACAATTGGACAATTGGACCAACCACAGCTGATTCTCATTGTAGATGAACATCTACACAGGTGTTACCTTTCACTTTCATTACAAAAGGAGACAACTGCTGAGTAGTTTTGCATTACTATTGTATCTGTATCAGTGGATGGTGTGTATAAAAATTCTTGTATTTTGGAATTACTCAGTGCAAATGTCTGAATAATTCCAGTAACATATATTGCAGTGAATTGTAAACAGAGATGTGTCCTTGTTTTACACAAGACAACATTGTATAATGCTACCTGTTGTTAGTGTTTTTTAGGTCGTTTTGTTTTGTTTTTTGGGTGACAAAGTGTGGTCTGTCAACCTTTGCTAGTGAAGAATGAGTTGATTTGAGACATGCATGAAGTGATTTGGTAGTTTTAGTGCATTTTGAAAGTGAAATGAACTGCTGTGCCGAGCTGACAGTTGGTTTGGAGAACTGTGTGAAGAGTTCTGAAAAAGTGACCTAAGTATTGGGAAATGTGTCCTAGCGACAAAAAACAACTGGAATAGCATGGGTTCAGGAACACTTCTGAAAACTATTATCTGTTAACACAATACGTCTCTGCGTCCACGAACACCAGTCACTCAGAACCGCCACCACATTGTCTGGGTCCAAGGTCATCTAATGGACTGAGGTGAAGAGTAAATCTGTGCACTTAATTTATAATTATACATTTTCTATGTTTTTATGTCGGAAATCTTAGAAATGGCATTGTTAAACCTTCTGTCTCACCCCCCCCCCAAGGTCTCCCTGTCCATGCCCTTCTACCTGCAGCTGCTATTTTCCAGAACCTTACATGACACCAGCCTATAAGCAGCAGATACAGTGAAAGGTTCGTACAGTGAAAGGTCTACTCCCATACTGCATAGGGAGTAGAGAGACTTCATTCAGCCAAAGGGCTACCATATGTACAGTCAAACAGCACTCCAGAGGGTTGACACCAAAGAGAACTAAACCCTGATACACGTATGGATAATAATTAGGTGCAGGTTTAAAAAATAAACTTGAAATATGAAATATACAATACAATCAATGTTTAATTTTTTCTGATCTACGTGAACCCAATATTCTCAGAATGCAGCCCAGAACTCTGTGATCCTGTCTTATTATCACAAGGCCTGGGCAAAGTGAGCTTCTTGTAGATTCACAGGCTAGTCCTAAGCTCTTATCTCTGAAATAGTCGGATTTATCTGAACACACACACACACATACCTTTTTCCCTTTACTATCCTTTTAGGGACCCTTAACATTATTCTCACCCAGAACCATATTTTCCCTAACTCGTTACTCTAACCTTAAAAACACTGTCCTTCATATTAATCCAAACTGTAACTGAAATGTTTTCCCCAAACCTAGCAACAAATAGCCTTTACCCTCATAGGGACTGAAGAAAAATGTCTCCATAAGGTCACACACATGATTTACTATCCTTGCAGTAAAAATACAATACACACATACACATGGACACATACACTCCACCACACACCCTTGACACACACACACTCCCTGTGGCCTTACAGTCACCATACTGTAATATTTCACTTACAGGTTGGTCCTTTATTCAGCATAGAAAGTATAAGAAAACAACAATTTCCTCTGAGTAAATCCCTAATCTCACCAGTCCCCAACACTAATCCTATTCGTCTAGAAACATGCAGCTGAGCATGATAGCATTGACCCGAAAAATGTAGGGAAAAATAAATGGCCATTGTTTCTTCCTGGTTTTCCTTCTCTACATCCCTTTATCCAGCTGCACATCTGCCGGGTGTATTATGTCTATCGGCGTGCTCTGATAAACAAGAGTGATGTCATAATTAGCTGGGCTCCACATGACATAAAAAATGAGGAAATAGATAAATTGCAGGTGGTGGGGCGAGAGAGAAAGAAGGAAAGGGAGAAAAGGAGGAGAGAGCATTGGAGGGAGAGAAAGACAGAGAAAAAGGTCAATGGTAGAAAATGGGAGCTAGCAAAGCGAGACACAATTAATGCGTGGAGACATGGCATATTCAGTATACACAGTGAACTCCAGAAGTATGTGTGGTGACACCTATTTATGGGGCTCTGAATTACAACTCTTTTTGGATTTGTAAAGATGCAGTGCTATGGTTTTAAAGTGCAGACTTTCAGCTTTAAAGTGTCTTTTAATCCTTATTGAATTACGTTCTTACATAGTCCCCCCATTTTAGGGTGCCCAAGGTATTTTGATAGATTATGTACATAAGCAGGTTTATTACAGCTTTAGTTGATTTAATTATTGTCGGCATTAGTAGTGAATCTGGTTATTTTCATGGGACCGATTTATGTGTCTACTTCATGTAGCCAGTGGCAAAGGCCAGGAGGGGGTGACAACCGGGGCTTGTCGGACAACTACCAGAGGGGTGGCCCTCTGAGGCCAGAACACAGAGAGTTGCCATGTCCAACTTGGAATCCTGGCGGGGCTCCAGCATTTTCAGGTGCTGGAGGACATCAACAAAAGAGTGCATGGTCCTCTCAACAAGCCATCATATCAACCAGAAGCTAAGCTGAGGAGTCAGTGGAAAATCCCCCTTATCAGGTGCACTAAAGTCTTTAAAAATCATCAGTTGGAGGTATACACCGCTGCAAAACATTAAGGGAACACTTCCCCAGTGTCTTCCCCACTTCCCCAATCCCATCCCCTGCAAAGCTAAAAAAGAATCAGCCAGGAAGGATAAGGAGAGAGCAATTGTCAGTGGCCACCACCTGCAAATTCTTTTCTTTTTTGTGGTTGTCTTGCTGTCCAGAGCACCTGTTGTCACTTTCAATGGCACCAAAACAGGTGACATTGATTCACAATTGCTTATACTTCCTAACTGGACAGATTGATATCCCAGAAGGTTAATTGACTTGGTGTTACACTGTGATGATTAGGTGTTCCCTTCATTTCTTAGAGGACTGTGTATATACAATGTTTTTACCAAACAATGAAATTATAAATGAATGACATGACATGAATCTAAAAGCAATTGCATATGTTAACTTTGCACTCACAGAATTGAGTGCTTCATTTAAAGGTTTGATTTCTTTCATATCTTCAGTATAATATCAAGCTGAAAAACAACAGTGACACATTTCACAGCCTATTCCACAGGACATACTCCCATTTCTAATCACTAAGTATAGATAGAAATGGGAGAAAATCGGGTCAAAGAGCCATGTATTTAATTCTAGTAATTCCGTCCCCACAGATGTGTATTAAGAAACTGTCAGGATCACTTAACACAAGTTTGTCTGCAGAGAATACAAGATTCCATTTCACAACAAGGGAGCACTCTCACACTAAGTTCACAGGTCAGAATCCACAACCCTTCTCCTTTTATTCATCCTCTCTGCCATCCCAATTTAACCTGTCAGCTGGTCCTACTCACCAAGCCACCACAACCGCCAAGAACAGGGAGATCAGTTGTTTCTTCTTCTAATGACCTTCTCAACCCAACAATGCTTCTTTCTCCAGGGCCCTCAGGGCCAGCTGCAAACCAGGGCTCGTTCATATGCCTTATTCACAGGAAGTGAATCAGGAAGTCACACTTAACACTTGACCCCTTTGGCTCACATATCTCCCTAAGCCTCCATGGTGGTGGTGTCCAAATGGTGACAACATAGTTCAGGATCCGATACATATACAACAGATTTTCTCCATGATATGAAATCTAACAAAGTGTGAAGAAAGACAGAAAAAACAAGGAGAGTAAACAAAAATGTTTACAGAAATGCTTATTACATATTATCAGTGATGGAGAAATGAACGCATCCAAACCCACACACACCAGACACGCGCATCACACACATCATACACAATTGATCCCGTTTAGAATCAAACACATTCTATTCTTATTTCCTCAGCTTGGATGATCAAGTACACTATTACACATACAACAACCCCTCTTAAGGTCTGCTTGTTACATTCTCCACTACATATAACTGGTCCAAAGTATTTAGTTCTAAATGAGAGATTGAATCTCAGCCCAACATGTCTTAAGGATGCGCTGGGTGTCTCCAAAAAACAAGATTCTCTTCCATTACAGCCTTTTCAGAAACAGTTACATCCCCCTGTTTGTATAAAATGCCCCAGAATATCATATCAAAGAAACAATTGACTTTGCTTTATTTGTGTCTATAATCCAATGACAGAGATTCACAACACTGTGCTCTCAGCTTGGCTAACAAGAAGCAAAACATTGTTTGCCTTTGAGTTTAGCAAGGGACAAACTAACCTGAGGAAAAATAGAGGAAGGAAAAAGAAGGAAGCCATGAAGGAGGAAAAGAGTGTTAGAGGTTGTAAAAAGAGGCAGTAGAGAGGAAGAGAAGCTCCAGGGGTTTCCATACCGAACAGACACCTTGTACGACACCGATTTGCTGTGGATTTTGAGGGAGCAAAAATAATGAATTCCTGTGTTGATGCCAACTTGTATCTTTGATACTTGTTTGTCTTATCTGAAACACAGTAGAATCACAGAAGCTTATATACTGTGAGAGGACACAGAGGTCCAGACTTCTATATATTTCGTAATCAAATATTTCTATAGTTGTTTATTCAGCTCCCCTGACCAATATCCTATCCAAGACCATTCCACGCTGAACATACAATGTCCACTGCAGAATAAATCAATTGCACCTATAGACCTATAGCCCGTCATATAGACTAACACTAGAAAAAGAGCTAAGAGCTGCTATTTTAAGGGTAAGTCCATGTTGTAAGTTCATATTTAGCACTGTCAACACTTCTGTAAGCCCCGCTGTCCCTCCACTTGCCCACCACGGCAGTTTCAGTGAATGAGTAGCAAATCATACTGTATCGATTTGTTTGTGTTACGATTAGCTGACAGTGGGGTTTTTTCTATCATGGAACATTTCACTTTCTAGTCACACGGGTAACATCATAAATGTGTGCATTTGACAGAAATAATTCAGCGCAACTCTAGTTTTCAACTGAAAAGCGCTTTGAACTCTCCCTCCGGTGAAACTGACCGTGACCATCAGATGCAGGCTTTGCTAGCTAGATAGTTTTGATTCGTTTTTTTGCAGAGATGTTGTTTGGAGCATCTGAAACCCTAACATGCTGAGTGATCTGTCTGGTCCATGTGACTAAAAGTTATGATGTTAGAAGCCCTATGAGGTAATCTGACCCACCAATCAAGCACACCTCCGAAGAAGTACACTGTATTGCAATGTTCGTTTCACATCAAAAAACAGATGACGAACTACTGAGTGGATGTAGCAATATGAAGACAAAAAATAAGCATGGCAGACCACTAGCTTGCCTTGCAAACCTACCAACTTAATGACACCTACTGTGTCCCATGTTAATGAGCCTTCTTAATGACTCTTTACCAACATCACCTACTTTGATCCTGCCCTCTCTTGGTCAACCAATAATGCCATTGGCCATCTACTTGGTGGCTATGGTATGCATGCTACAGGAGATGACCAGATGTTAGGACGTGTGCAGTGCCACTACACTGCCTTGGTAAGGAGAGACAAAATGTTTTTTACACCAGATACAGGCACTTTCAAGTGTGTAGGAGATGACACAGCATGCTATGAATATTTAACGTGACTGTCAGTGACGTGGTTAAGTTCAGACAAAGACTGCAGTGACCTGACGAGTACACTGCTGCCATGATTGAGGCACTTACTATTGCACTGTGACTTTGATGATGGAAGAGGACAGAAGTAGATCAACTTGCTGAAAAGGCCTCATGCTCCTGTCAAAGAAATCATTTTCCAGCAGGCTAATTTCACACTGCCTAATGCCATTGAGCTCGCTGCCCAAGTGGAAAGGAGCCAATCACACATTCAGTCCATTCATTTAAGCTATTTATTAGGCAATTATTTAACCAGATAAGTCCTTTAAGAAGCAATTCTCATTTCCAATGACAATCTGGCTTAAGGCACACGGTTGCAAGACGACAGGACCACACGCATAACCAAATAAATCATGTAAAAGGGTTAACGGGTGAAAATGAATACAAATAAAAATGCTAAAAACTAAGAGAGTAAACATAGAATGACAGCGATGAAGGTACCCGTCTCAGGAACACCAGCAGGCCAGATAACCAACTGCCCACATTAAAGTCAAACGTGACTTTACTTCTGTGCAACAAAATGCCGTCACCTTCCTCGGCCAATGGAAAATCGATGCCTCCCTGTGGGTTTTACCAGGAGAGGTCACCATATCAATATCTGCATGTGTTTTAGAAGCGAAACATAGCAGTGGTAGATGACAGTGACACTTGTCCTCAGCTACAAGTTGCAAATGTATTCTTACCCATCAATTGTGCTTGTGCCTTCCATCAGGTCCTCCTTTATGCGGAGAGCCAGGTATTGTATGCTTTCATTCCCCACAACTGCCTTTTCAGATTCTAGGTCCCCTATGATTTGGCATCAGTCTCTACCGCTTTTCAGAAGCTTATGTTAACTCTATTTTAGAACATTCCAGGTCCCCTCCCCCTGCGCAAACACATACTAAAGCTAGGCTTGATGTGCCCTATTGTTTAGCTTAGCAAGATCCAAGTGTAGGTAAAGCTTCAGGATGCTGTAAAACATATTCACGTAATCACATGTGGCTTGCGTGAAATGTACATTTGGGTTGAAATTGTAATAATGTCATTTAACTGGTAGTGTAATAAATTATTTGCTATATAACAATAATATCTTTGACTTAAAGAATGTCTCATGTACTACAGTGGCTAATAAACTAGCTAGTAGCTTGTTGAGGTGGACATATATCGATTGGAACTAGATAGCTAGGAGACGTTTTAGAGAACAACAAAGCAAAAATAAAAATGTTGGCTGGAAGAATCTATGTTGCAACACTTTCACCTGGGCAGTCTGTTGCAACTGTAAGACACATTGTCATGTTATATACCATCAATTACTAGCTGGCTTAGGAAATGCACTAAGTGATTGTTTCCATTCCTGTTTTAGATATATGCTGGTGAAGAATAACTACTACCTACTGCCCTGCCTCAAAACGACTTTTTTCTCACATAAGTATTACATAAGAGATGCTGTTATAAAACCTATTATTGCTGCACAACTACTAATATAAGCAATAAATCAAAGTCGCCATGATATATCCAAATACATACACATATCTCCATATTGTGATGTTTCTATTGGCTTCAAACACAAACAGTTCTATCAGGACTACAGTTGAATAAATAATAAATAAATGCGCTAATAAAACAAAATGAATGCAACACTCGGCTGCTGATGAAGTTCAGGAGGTGTCTTACCTCATTAAATTCAGATGCAGGGCTTGCGGGTATTTGTGTTATGTCATAGTAGTTCTCCAGCTGAGCTCCTAGGATTTGCACAACAGCTTTTTCTCTGTTCTGTTGTAGTTCTGTTGAATGGGACCTGTGGGGTCTCACCTGGACGCCACTGAAGCATATTTGTCCCCGTGGGTAGACAATATGGGTTTGCTCATCCTTTCTCAGCTTGCTTTTGCTTTGAAGCGTTTGTTGTGTTCCCTTGTGTTTATTGGTCTTCTGATGTCTGTGGAGTTGAGTGACTTTCTGCCCAAAGCCCCCTTCTGTCCAAAGCCCCCTTCTGCCCAAAGCCCCCTTCTGTCCAAAGCCCCCTTCTGTCCAAAGCCCCTTTCTGTCCAAAGCCCCCTTCTGTCCAAAGCCCCCTTCTGTCCAAAGCCCCCTTCTGTCCAAAGCCCCCTTCTGTCCAAAGCCCCCTTCTGTCCAAAGCCCCCTTCTGTCCAAAGCCCCCTTCTGTCCAAAGCCCCCTTCTGTCCAAAGCCCCCTTCCATCCAAATCCCCCTTTTGTCCAAAGCCTCCTTCTGTCCAAAGCCCCGTCCAATCCAAAGCCCCCTTCTGTCCAAAGCCCTTTTCTGTCCAAGCCCCCTTCCATCCAAAGCCCCCTTCTGTCCAAAGTCCCCTTCTGTCCAAAGCCCCCCTTCGGCCAAAGCCCCCTTCTACCCAAAACCCCACTCCATCCAAAGTCCCCTTCTGTCCAGAGCCCCATTCTGTCCAAAGTCAGAACCTTTGCAAAGGCTCTTATCCATTCCCAGTTGATATAGATGTGGTCATTGACTTGTTTATGACCATTGTTCTTGTGTTATGCTACGTACAGTACTTGCACATACTAACTCAGAGCACAGTTTCAGCATTTAGCTCTATCGGTGAACAGTGTCAGGGTCGACATCCATACAAGCATCATAAAAATACTTTTACCTCAAAATCAAATCCCCAAAAAAGCAAATAGATAGTAAATGTGCTTTATAGCTGTTACTTCCATCTTCACAAAGTTCTCCAGGTGACCAAAAGCCAATACAGATGCAGGATGATGTTTTACAAAACCGGGACAAAACACATTCACAAGTCAACAGAGTAAACAACAATCCTATGATGTGTGAGAGAAAATAACAAACTGGTAACAGGAGGGAAAGAAAAGGGAGAGAAAGATCGAGTGACTGTTGCATTACATATTCAAGGTGCACGAACAAACAGGTCTGCGTCGATCAATACAATGGCACGTCTTAGTATTCTACACAGACTTACACATGCTCCTCAGGAGGGTGATCAATCATCTACCAGACAGAACCCATCCACCGTTAAAGAGGAGACAAATACACACGTCTAATATTTTTACCTATCAATACAGTACAAGGCCCACAAAAAGAACACAGTCATTTGCAGAACCCAAACGACTAAAAGTTACGCAGCGGTGTGGCTCAGAATTGAGATCACAGTTATGCATTTTCGGTGTTATGAAGATGTTTAAACAGGGCGCATAAGAAATTCTGATAACGTGGCCATTGAGTGTGCTCAGCCAGACGAAGGACCTAGATTACATCAGCATGTTCAGGCACAGCACACTCAGGCTGCGCACCAAATGGAACCCTCTTCCCTATTAACACTAACAGTGTATATCGCCCTATATAGGGAATAGGGTGCCATTTGGGGGTCCATGAATTGTGCATAGCACAGAGGCATGCACTTTATATGAGATTTAAACAGAGACGGAAAACAGAAACAGTTGAGATTTACACTTAATCATTCCAGCGGATAATGTGGAGGGTATGAGCCCATTGCCTTCTACCTCTGAACTACTGCACTGTGAGAGAGAGTGGAGCACCTCTGATAAATTACCTATCTCATATGATTGGGCTTGAGAGGGTTGTAAAGGATGAGTAAACGAAGACACATCACGTGTGGTGCCAAGTGCTATTTCTTATTTACAGATAATACATAAATAAGATAATGCATTTCTGCTGCAGTAGATTTTGTCTTCATTCATCCCACCTTATTATAGTTTCATTATATAAGGGCACACATGATAGGTTACTACACAGTTTCTATCTGGCGTTATGTAGAGGTCTCCTGATCCAGGAGTAGCAGCCAACAGCTCTTAAAGCTGCTACAGGCCACATAAAAGATATTTTCACAATACTGGAAAAAGGTAGGTTCACACTTAGGAGAGTTTATACACATAAATTTAGGTGTCCCATATCTGGGGTACCTTTGTTTGGTAATTCAATTCAGTCTGACAACAGTAGCCCCAATCTGGGTAAACAGGGTATCTGCTGAAAGCTCAGATTCTTGCTTTCCATCCAATATTTTGCGTGACTTATTACTATTTACTTTATTTATCTACTATTATTACACATAACCTGATACATAAATAATGAGTGAAAAAAAAGAAGCGAATTTGAGTATAGCTCTGAATGATACAGAACCATATACAACTCCCTAAAAACAGCTAACATATTCATTCATCTTGTGACCGTTTAAGCGTTCTGTCATATTTGATTTGTTTGTTGGGAAGAGCGAGGGGAAGCTTCCGCTGGTTAACTGTCGGTCAGTAAAGTAGATCACGTGGGCCAGATCGTACCACTGACCTACAGAAGACAATGGGAACCAGCACTCGCAGTGTGTGTGTGTGCGTCAGCATGGATCAGGTGGACACACTCTCATGGGCCCACGCTTGCGTCTGGTCTCAAAACAGCATCTCAAGAAATCCCCCCAGGAAGGGAGCACTGCGGAGTCCCGACACACAACCGTCTGAGAGGAATAACCGACACCCGCTCGCTTGGAGGGACGCACGTCCACACAGGGCGCAGCACTTATCCTCTCAGGCCAGCGGTGCGGTCGCCCGGTGAAGCAGGTGTGTGTTCAGCGGGGCGTGTGTGTGTCAACAGGGTTTTGTCTGCGCGGGTTGACACTCTTGAGTATCAAACGGCTCCTCTGTGAACTGCTCTCGTACGGAGGCCACAGGCGGGTTACAACAGCGGTCAGTCTGGTTTCGTTGAATATCATTTCATGTGTTTGATGGTGTGTGAAATTCCGCGAGGGTACAGCAAATGGCATCGGTCGGAGGATGATGTCGCCTGTGTGCAACACACATCTAAAGGTGAGTATGTGTGCAACACTGGTCTAAAGGTGGGTCTGTGTGCAACACACGTCTAAAGGTGAGTATGTGTGCAACACTGGTCTAAAGGTGGGTCTGTGTGCAACACTGGTCTAAAGGTGGGTCTGTGTGCAACACTGGTCTAAAGGTGGGTCTGTGTGTGTAAGTGTGCACTCACATCAGAAGTGTGATTCCTAGGGTCCATCACCAGTGGGTGCGCAACACAGGCAGGCCGCACTGAATCAAAATGCATCGGATAAGTTATTTGTAACTCCCTGCTTTCGGAGACAGCTGATGTGACAGATCGAGGTAGAGCTCACGTCTGTCCCTGATGAAGGACAGGCTGATGACAGAGATGGAGTGAGGGAACGAAAGGGAGGATGGAGCACGAGAGAGGGACTAGGAAGATGGTAGAAGGGAACAAACAAGATATTACAGAGTGAAAAGGAGCGAACAAGAGAGGATTGAGTTTGTTTTTTTGCCCAGTCTCATCATGTACAACATTGTCATGAAGCCAATGGGTATCACACTCCTCAGAAAGGCATAGTCACCCCTGATAAACACAGGACAGGTCATTCATAAACACCTTTAGACTACGGACAGACGGAGAGAGAAATATTCAGCTAGATTGAGAGAGGGAGGCAAAAAAAGAGGGGGAAATCCATATGGCAGAAACGCAACCGGTTTACAAGAACAGTTGTCAACCCGATAAACATGATCTGCATTGGAAGGGTCAAGTGTTTGTGCGCTTTTGTGTGTGTGTTTGTGCGCGAGTGTTGGTGAAATAAGAGCGATGGGTCAGAACTGGGGGGCAGCTGTTCCTCTGTCACACTATTTATTTCCGAAGGAGGCCAAACTGTAGGTAACGTGACAGTGATGGAGGCCACAGCGCAGCTAAAAACAGCATCTGATAAACGGATGTCATCCGTCCCGTCAGTGCCCCTTTCCACAGTGATGAAGGAAGTGCTTATTCCTGGCAGCCAAGCGGCATGTGCTACATTTTCACCCCATCACCCCTTGGCAAATATTTACAGCGAAAAACACGGACGAAATCCCACATCAGAGGCTCTCAGTTAGTCGGCGTTTTATGTACGTGCTTTACGAGTTAAAAGCCACCAGGGTGAGCGTCCACAGTAAACAAAAGTCAACTCAAGTTAGGAAATAAACAAACACGGCCGTCGGAGCCAATTTGGAGACGAAACCACGACCGTTGTTTCATTTAAGCGCCAAACTGGGTCCGAACCTTTAGAATCGTTTGATGTCAGATCTCTTTTGGACACTGATCTGACGTGGCGCCGTGCCAAGCCTACAAACAGAAGGATTGAATAAAGCTTGCCTGGTGCCCTACTGTGATATTCCCCCCATATGTCACAGAGGAAAGACAGTCACGCGCAATCACACACGAGACTGACTGCCATCCACCAGAGAACTGCCAAGGAAAAATCTGCGTAGCTGTTAGACTCCTTCGAGTGCTATGGAGAATTCCTAGGTGTGTGTGCGTGTGCATCTGTGTGTCTGGACAGTACGCGACGTGTTTGTGTGTGTGTGTGTGTGTTTGCGTGTGCTAAGGAGAATGTCAATTCTGGAACTGTCGAAATGGGTGATTGGTTTGTGTCTGTGAGTTATTACTGTGTGTAACACTAGTAGCCAGAGTGAGAGGGACTGTTTGCATTTGCATTTCTTTGTTCACTAAAAGGTCTGAGTGTTATTGTTACAATTTATATCAATGCGATTTAGACTCAGTATGTGAATGCAAATATGTGTGTACGTATGTATGTATAACTGTGTGCGATAATATTTCAGTTGTCAATTCGATGTCTCATGAAAAGTGTTACTTTTCGTGAGACGAAACAAACGGCACCGTATTTTAAGCATTCTGTCAATGTACCGTGTGTCTGCTCTTACACTATGATTTGACGATTGGATGTTTCTTTTAAAAACATCCCTTAATGGTTAGACCAAGATAGCTCAGTTCCCGTAACAAGGCTAACATTAAACATGGAAAAAAATCTAATTAAATAAATACAATATCAGCCTTAACATAGCATATTGGCCTATGTTAACATCAACTGCAAAGTTTTGACAACTGGAGACTTCAGGCAGTGTTGATGCCGTGACCTGCATCTCGGAGATGGAGTGGATCCTGCATACACTTAAACCTTGAGTCCATCAATGCCACAGGATAAACTTAATGATGTTATCTTCACACGTATGGATGTTACAACTCGTGCCTGCGACAAAATACGGTAGACACAATAGCGGTTTTCCCAGAAAAGGTAGGAAGTGGAACATCACAGCAACACAAGGAAAACGACATCTCAGGGAATCGTACAGCACAGTTTGGGTGACAAGCCCTCCTTGAGAGAAGATATTTTCATGTGTTAGGAATCAGGCCAGAGTGGAGGGAGTACCAGGAACCGCTAGAATGACTTGGCCTGATAAACTGTATTGCCAAGATAATGTACAGGACGTCTCGTTAATGAACATGACAGGAAGGCAGGGAGCCATGACATGACACAGTAATGTCCTGCTGAGAATCCCCATGAACTGGACTTCTGGAGATGAAGTACTGGCAATGTAGGCAGAAGATAATTCCTCTTGTCTTGGGGGAGAATGAGGTAGACATTGTGAGTAGCATTGTGACACCGCATAGACTGGATTGTGTCTAGAATGGTGTCGAAGTTTAAACTACACCAACATTCCTGTGAATCGAATTGGTTCTTTTGGACTCAACCAGGCCAAATTCTATGGCATCGCAGCACTGTCTTTTTATTTACGCATTAGTCTGTGAGAACCTCTTATTTTGCTCACCCTAAATGACAAATGTCCTTTCCCATGCAAGATGGTGATGAGGGATGTTTCTACAGGGATTAGCTAAGGGAGGGTGGAAAGTAACACCCACCTCAAAACAGGGCACAGAGAAGGTCCACAGCCCTGCAGCTCCCACTGATCACGGTATCCATCGCATTAATTACTTTTAAAAACTTTATTTGTTCCATCTCCTCTCTCCCAGATTCCCCTGTCCCCATGGAGATGAGTCTGTAACACTCTAGGATTACATTAACTATTTAGTCATTCAGCAGATGGTCTTATCCAGTGCAAATTACAGGAGCAATTAGGGTTAAGTGCCCTGCTCAAGGGCAAAGACAGATATTTTACTATGGGATTTGGGTGCCTGCCTCACGTTTGGGGTTGCTGACAAGTCCCAATCCCAACCCTTTTACATGGCATGTTAACACACTTCTTAAATGTTCTGCAACCCACTATAATAGGTAAAGAAATTATTACGGTCAAATATATTAATTTGGTAAAACAAGGCAAATCAAGGTTTTATTAAAGCAGTGTAATCTTAAAATTTTAAATGTGGTAGGATGCAAACAAAGACAGACGGTGACAACTGATCTGTCTAAAGTGTTATTTTATTACCTTCATAATACACCAAATATTTTTTTTTTTTCTTTAAACAGTCACAATACGCTTAGAAAGAGGAAGGCCATTGTACCACAATGTTAAGTCAATAGGTTACATTTTAGTGGAAAAGTGGAAAATCTTATTGTTTTGATGTTTCTGTGAAAGTGCAGCTTTTTTCCTGAGGCGATGTTCTTATTCTTTTCAGCTCAGATTTTAGTTCAGAACTGGATTTTATTTTACATCTTAAAACACACCGGCATGGCAAATTTATTAGTCAGCCATTTTTACCAATCTTTCTTTTCTGAGTTACTGACAGACACCTCATTATGAAGGATTAGCATGCAAACAAACTCAGCAAATGCTTCAAAACAGGCCGGCCACATTACCAGACCATGAACCTTGGTGGATTTCTAGATGCAATTTAGTTAATGTATGGAAAGAGCTAGCTGGCCGAACGGGCAATTTGATCATATGTGTGTGCATGTCCAAGTATAAAGGGCCCTGTTTAGATGGAATTATCCGAAGGCAAGCAAAATCAGTCCGAAAATGTTTATATCCCGACAGCTGATATGCATCTATCAACAGGTAATGCTGTTTGTTGTTACTCACTCCTATCCGGAAATCTGAGCATTCCCGACCTCATGTACTGGCAACCTGTCAGCCTTCAGTAGGAGGACCCAAACAAGAATTAGAGTCTAGGACAGAATTCCTCCAAAATAGCAGCGGGGTAGGCCACTAGTGGGAGTCTTTAACACTCAAGAATTCAACTGGGTCCCCTTCTTCATGAACCTGGAAGTCCTGCTAGAAAAGATAGTGAGGAACAGATTCTGTTCTTTCTGATGCAGAGATAAGGGCTAGGCCTGGCCTGAAAGGGGCGGGGCCTAAACAGGTCATGTTGCATTTATGAACCGAAGTACAGAACAATTAACATATGACACGTACAGCAATAGAATTACCTTAGTAATCGGATAACCTTTCTCATACTCCACAAAATCCCCCTACTCTGACCCATCAGATGAACAGCTGTAAAACATGCTAATACAAAAATAATGGTGATGTGGCCCATAACTTTATGAATAGCCAAACATTCAGGTCATATTGACTAGCTGGGTTACTAAATGCTAGTCTGCTTCTAGTTGCATCAGTATGCATCTTCAAAGGGTTGGGTTATCTGTGCCAAACCGGAGGGGGGTGAGGAAGAGGGAAAGGGGATGTGCAAAAAATACAATAATTACAAGAAAGAAACAACAAGAATGAAATGACAAAGGCAGAACAAGAGTAAGATATTTCATCTCTTGCATCACAACATACTGTAACATAGTTTACATCAAACTTGTAAACCAACTTGCTGTAAAATCCACTGAAACACTTCTAAAAGAACCCACAAAATCAGCAGAGAACTATTCAAAATCAGATTTTTTTGTAAATAAAATTTGTAATGTAGAATTATGAGCTATCATTGGTTGATTGAGTCAGCTGATCAAAACATGAATTGAGTCATATTCCTTTAGCAATGTGTGATATGATAAATTAAAAGAAAAACCTGAATTAGTGGAGGAACAAAATGAATGTAGATGCTTCCTTACATGTGTACTCCATAATACAATTAAGCACTTGACATCCTACTATGCCCTGTAGCATTTACAAAAAGTCTGAACAGGCCCAGTTGACCTTAATTCTGTATCAAGTTGGCCAGAGGAAAGGATCTTATAAGTGACTTTGAAACAGGGTTCGTTATTGGGCATGGATAGAACCGAATGTTTTAATGAGTAATATATATGAATCATATGCTGGTCTTTGCATTCACTAGATCTCAACCCAATTGAACACCTATGGGAGATTTTGGACCAACTGTTAGAAAGCACTCTCCATCACCATCATCAACACACCAAATGAGGAAGGTATTTTGGAAGAATGGTGTTTCATTGCTTCAGAAATTTACAAAAGACTCTTAGAATTTATGCCAAGGTGCCCTCGAAGATCTTCTGGGGGCTTGTGTTGGCCCAACACTTACTGGGGGCTTGTGTTGGCCCAACACTTACTGGGGGCTTGTGTTGGCCCAACACTTACTGAGGCACTTTATGTTGGTTTTCCCTTTAATTTGATCACCTATCTGTAGGTAAATTGAGCAGTGGTGAAATTGCACTTTTGAGGAAAAGCTGATCTTCAGCTTTCCTTCTGACTTGTGAGACTAAACACCCCTTTCCAGAGGAAGGGTAGAGCTCTTCAGCAGATCAATGGACTTTGCTACAAAGCCAGTGAGAAGTACTGTATGTGAGCAGAGAAAAACAGAGAAGCCACAGGGGGCAAAGAGGCTAAGGCCTAAAGAAGGAAAAAAGCCCATTTCTATTCACAGAGATGTACATTCTTATTCTCTGTGCAGATACACATTTCCAGGGTGACTTACAATGTTGTTGTCTTAGTTAGGGCATTAATCCATTTACTGAATATCCGGTGTGAAGCCAGTCTGAAGCCAGTGAGGCGAGGAGTCCAAAACAAGGGGTGTGGGTTTGTGGGGGCTGGGCCATTACCTTTAGTGGGCCCCATGCAGTGCTAACCAAGTCAACAAGGTTTCTGCCTGTGTGGACTGCAAACTTCTCCACCAATATCAGTTCAAACTGACTGATACCACTTTCATACTAAGCCTGAAACCTGACAATTTGACCATGCTGTTAGACAACTTTTAAAAATGTATCACAAAGGTATCTGAACTATGCCAAAGAACAGCTCTGTGCCAAAGAACAGCTCTGTGCC
>JACXGK010000147.1:6005-18767 GCA_016801125.1 Novumbra hubbsi | reverse complement strand
AGAAATAGAGAGTTCTGGAATGGTCCAGTCAAAGCCTGGATATTAAGCCTATTGAGATGCTCTGGGGTGTTGTGAAACGGGCTGTGCATGCAAAGACAGTTATAGGAAACGTCTTATTGAGGTTATTTCAGTCAAAGGGGGCAATACCAGCTATTAGGGCATAGGGTGTCCTAACTTTTTCATCAGTAGGAAATGGCATCTTTGTAAATCTTTTGTTAAAAAATTATATCATGGTTAAAATGTCATTGTTTTTGGTTCAATTACATCACCTTAATCTATAGATATTGTTTGAGAGAGGAATACATATAGATACGTCAATATTCCTTAAAACTAAATTAAAACAAAAATGTCATGGGGTGTCCCAATTTTTTCCCATGACTGAATATATATATAAAGATATACACCAAGCTATATATATATAGCTTGTTGTAATAGTATAGTTCCAATTGCTGAGTGGGCAGAATACATTTTAATTCAGCACCCAGCAGCAAGCAAACAACGTGGTTGTGATGAATCCAGGCAGAAGTCGATACACAGGAAATCCAGAAGAATGGCAAAAGCAGGCTGAAGGTAAAATCCCCAAATACAGGCGCGTATGTCAAAAGTAGGCTCAGGCAGAGGTACAGACTAGGAAAAGCTCAATCGTAAATATGAAAGACAGGCTAGTTAGAAGTTAGAACGCTATCACAGTAAACTGGAGAAGTGGCAGAGTACGTCGTACGACTACAAACTACAGGGGAAAGGTGCACAGAACTAGGCTGGATAGTGAAGGGACAATGAGAAACAGGTGATCCGTGTTCCGGTGATTGGGAGCTGGGAAGAGCTGTGTTCTGTGTGATTGGTGTTGTGGGATCCGGAGGCTACGTCATCCTGGGGATGTGGTTGGGACCTGGAACTGTACACAGACCTTACACTTGGTTTGTTCTTGGTGGCGTAGAGTGTGAATAACGTGCTTTGACAAATTTTCATAGTACATTAGCCAACGGTAAGTAATCAGTCAGGGAATTGTAACCACCAATTTCTTCTCTAAAGAACTTCTTTTTTTTGACAATGCAATCAACTACAAGCAAAGAAACAGTGAAAATAAGCCCAAGGAAAATGATGTGAACCTCCCCTTCAAAGGCAATGTTCCTGAGGTAACAAAGATTTCTTGCACTCAATCCGAAATTAACATAACATTTATGGTCAGAATCTGAATTCTCCTTTTACAATAATTACATTTCCTGGGTAAATTGGCAATTTTACATATAGGGCTGCTGTTAGTAAGGAACAGAAAGAGACAGAATAAATACAATAATATAAATGGGTGGTGACTGTAAGAGATGATTCAATACAGTGTAGAGTTTTGAGGAAGAAATTGAACCCATTTTGGAAAAAGGCTGTGACATAATAAAATGTGGAAAATGTGAAGCGCTGTGAATACTTTACGGCTGCACTGTATTTGCAGTCCAATTCATTTACAGTAAATGTATATCTTTATATTCCCATATAGAAGCAGGTAAATAAGTAGGAATTTTTGTAAATAGTTTCGAGGTGGCTTGTGGTGAGTGTAGTTAACAGTTTTGAGGTGGCTTGTGGTGAGCGTCGTTAACAGTTTCGAGGTGGCTTGTGGTGAGTGTAGTTAACAGTTTCGAGGTGGCTTGTGGTGAGTGTAGTTAACAGTTTCGAGGTGGCTTGATGTGGTGAGCGTAGTTAACAGTTTCAAGGTGGCTTGATGTGGTGAGTGTAGTTAACAGTTTCGAGGTGGCTTGATGTAGTGAGTGTAGTTAACAGTTTCGAGGTGGCTTGATGTGGTGAGTGTAGTTAACAGTTTTGAGGTGGCCTGATGTGGTGAGCGTGGTTAACAGTTTCATAGGCTTGAAGTGGTGAGCGCAGTTAACAGTTTCGAGGTGGCTTGATGTGGTGAGTGTAGTTAACAGTTTTGAGGTGGCTTGATGTGGTGAGCGTAGTTAACAGTTTCGAGGTGGCTTGATGTGGTGAGCGTAGTTAACAGTTTCGAGGTGGCTTGATGTGGTGAGAGTAGTCTACTTAATATCTGTGGGACAGATATTCAGGGCCAACTGTTCAGGGCCACAGCACCGGGAAAGGAACTGTTAAGGTGGCAGGATGTTTGATCATGACTGACATGTTTGCCGTTCATTGCACCAGCTGTAATGCTTGTTAAAGTGGTGATTATTGTCATTTGTATGGCTTGTATAGCAGGGGTCCAACACCGCTCTTGGAGAGCTAATATCCAGGTGGTTTTCCCTCCAACCCTAATTAAGCACACCTGACTTTAATAATTAGATGGACAATAACTGGATGAGGCTGCATAAGCATTTCTGCATAAGCATGGGCTTGGAGTGACAACAACCAGGACAGTAGCTCTCCAGGACCAGGTTTGGTGACTCCTGGCTGATTTGCTGTGTAGTAGAGATATTTGTGAGGTGCTTTTTACACCGTAATGTTGTTATTAACAATAGTTATTCAGACATCCATCAAAGTCATCCAAGTCATTTATTTTGTTCTGGAGGCCGGTAAGGACGGTAAGTCATTTAATCATGTTTTTTCTAACCTTATTCATGTTTGTATCTTAATTGTATAATCTTGTCTTCATAAATGTAACTTAATTCCACAATCTGATAAACGCTAGCATGCCTCTGAAAACAAGCGTCTAGCTACTGCAACCTGTTTATTTTTTCCAACTTCTTTCATAATGATCAACAGAGAAATGGAGTCGTCATGAGAACATTACATGGCAGGCTTGAAACTGATTCTGCTCTACACATCAAACACCTCTACTCCCAAAAATGATTTATCTGACACTCCTTGCATCTGTTAGTCTGAGGAAGATCTTCACTTCATGTTTTTTCTCTCTTCAGTCTTCTTAAGAACTGACGAATGCTAATGAGAGGCAAACGGGTGGGTCATCCACGTGGCTCAGAACAACCTGGAAAATGAACAAACTAATTAAAAGTCACGCCGTCTACGATGGTGTTGTCAACGCCGTCTAGAACAGGGTGCCTTTGTACATTCATTTGGCTGGCATACCCCATAGTACATGCACATCGCCAACATGTACAAACCCAATAAATAAACCTACGCCCAATTAGCACAAGATGTTGAAAAGACATAAAAAAATATAGAGAAGACATTGAATATATGTATTTTTGGTAAAAAATGTATGTATATATACTTCTCCAAAGCAATCTAAAGCCTTGTTCACATTTACATTTTGCACTGTATGCCTTTATCAAAAACTATGTATTTTCAGAGCAGCTAGTCTGTTAATTTAACCAGAAGTTAGCAGTCTAGCTTCATTTTTGGCTTGACTTTATTGTTTCAATAAAAATACAATTCGGAAACAATATTATTCTCCTTTTAAATGCAGAAGTCATATTTTGCAGTTTCCCAAAATAAATGCAATCTCTGACAAGGTTCTAATTCCAGGCGCTTCCACACTACGCTTCCAGGTACACAAGTCCATCCAGTGAAGGAACCACATTTTGTGAACTGGAAGTTGCACTGACATATGTGGTGAGTTGAACCATGCTTAAGGACTGCTCAGTCGTTGGTTTGCATAATGGTGTTTTAAGGTCATGCATTGTCAGCTTAGCCTCTGTGTTATTTTAAGAGGCGTCTATCAAGCCAGCGTAATACCAGAAAACCCAGTATTTAAAAAGCTCCCAGGCCCTTTGGATGAAAATGATTTCTACTCCATTGATCTGGGCTGGGACGGGAAGTGGCGGGACCCCCCCCGCAATAACAAAATCTGCAAGCACAGGAGTTGATAGGGGGTTTTCTGGAGGGTTCCACTGAACCCAATGGTGGGACAGAGGGGACACATTGGATGCAGCTGTGTTTCAGAGAATAGTCATTCTCACTCTCTTGCCCACACAATTTGATCCATTACTACAGTAAGTATTCTTTTCTGTTTTTTTTTTATTCCCTTAAACATTTATTATATTCCAATGCATGCAATGGATTGCATTAGGTCTAAACATTGCAAATGCGGCTTTCTAACTAGTGATTTATTATTTATCGAATCCACTGGTCTGATCCATTGCCTTAAGGTGAATATTAGTATATTATGGGATATTCCATTTTAGTGTGTGTGATTTAAAGTGTGCTTTTATGGCTGTTGAGGGTGTGACTGTTACACACGATAAACTGTCTTGATGTTGTTGTTTTACACCTCACAAAATGATAAGTGTTTGATCTGCCAAGGTTCGGGATGAGGCTGTTTTCATGTTGATTGACAAGGTCAGGATGAGTTCAACACAGTTGTCAGTGGGCAATTTCGGAAGGCAGAGCTGATGCAGCTACCAGTAAAATGTCAGAATCCACGAAACCTCTCAGATAGTGCCTTTGAAAAAACCCAACAGCAAGTCTGACAATCTTCTGAAGAACCTACAGTCGTCAACATAATATACTAAAACACAGAAGGGATGACAGGTTGGCTATAGAGAAATGGGCGGGCTGTTTGCACTCCAACTTTCCTTCTGAGTGGGTGTGGCTATACTGTATAACACATCTGATTGACACTTTCTTCCTCCCAATCCCTCTTTCTCTGCATAGTAATATATTCTCTCCTGCACTGCAGCCTCCTCCCCCTAGACATTGTTCCAGAAATAATCTCCTTGCCCTGAATCTGAGCCCCCACGATGTTACGCAATGGTTTTAAGGTCACAGGGGTCCAAAGTGCATACTGAAAGTAGGACAGAAGTGCTAAAAGTGGACTTCATGCCACCAGGGGTGAGGGAGAAAGAGAAGGCAGCACCATGATTAACAATATAACGGCCCATCATTTTAACCTCGTCAGATACCGTAAGCAGACCCAATTGAGTCACGACCACAGCTATTAAGTAAGAATCTCTCTCTTTTCCTCTCCACAAGGGGCAAATCTCTCCCAGAGCACAAGTCCAGAGACACATACAGCCGCGGAAACTGTATTGATTTCATGTTTGCCATGTGGCATTTCTTTTGTTTGGCGTGCGCTTTTTGTGCCTCTGTTTGATCGCTGCTTTCTGGGCCAAACTAACTCCTACCCACTTTCCTTCTCCTGTCAATCAATCTCTCGCTCTTTCATACTCCTTGCCGATGCCTCTCTGGGTAATTGGAGAAGCCAAGTGTTCGTGAAAGAATGTATCCTATCTACAGAGTTTAAGAACAGACAAGCCACCCCCTGGAGCACAGCTCTACTCAAGGTTTCTTCCTAGGTTCTGTGCTACCACAGGATGATTTTTTCCTAGCCATAATGCATAGCACTTTGAGACAAATGCTGATGTAAAAAGGCCTTGTCTAACATACATCTATTTGATATCGGTGGGACAGTGTGAGCTGAGAGGGAGTGATACTGCTGGACTTTCCGGTGCTTATTCGAGGGGTGGGATGAGTCCTAATGAGGGTGGCGATGCTGGCCTGCCTGTCTGGGCTGTGTAAGAACATCATATTTTGGGGAAGGGGGGTGGTATTCTCCTCTCTTTTCTACTCCACTGGAGATTGGACCAGATGGTGCTCTCATTAAAGAAATTACAGAAAAATGAGATTCGCCGCTTTAGGACAGATACAAGCTGGTGAGGCTTGGTCGTTAACATACTGCCAACCTCCAAACAGAATGAGAATCATCCATTAGCATTTCATATTCAGAAATCTCACTAATTTCAGATGGAACCATTTCTCGGCATTTCTTTTAGTGTGACTACACTAAGACAGTAAAATTAACTAATAGCAAAAGAGGTTGTTTTCCCTCTACTGCAGTTCTTGGTGAATTTAACGTAGGCAAATATGCAGTACACCCTCTACAAGAGGGGCTTTCCGATTTGTCTTTCCTCAACTGGCCTTTATGACAGCTGTAGAGATGGTTGAGAGCTGTGAGAGTGGTCCCCTAGGGACTCGGGCCTCAGTAGCAGCCGACTGAAAACCAAAGAGGATGATATGATGAGTCGAAGGAACATCATGCTGATTCTAGCTTTTATGTTTCCATTTGTAGACCCCCAGTAGTTTGAAGACCGTGCATGTGACTTCTATCAGGACGCCTAGAGAGCGTCTGTTGTATGTCTGGGGGCAGTCTGAACAAGGGCTCACCCAAGCTCCGGGTACACAGTAATCACTGCTGAGTAAGTGATTAACCCCCGTCACATGCAGAGAGAGCTGTAACGGGGTGGTTCCCCAGGGGACACAAGTCTATGCATCTGTCTGAGTATTAACCAACGTCCTCCTTTAGCAGTAACCTCTAAGCACCTGAGCTCGGACATGTGAGCCGGACACACCCAAATGCGCATGACCCTCACATGACTCGCACCAGTAAACATCCACACACCACCAGCACACACGTGTGGACACACACACACACACACCACACGTCTGTGCACTTCTCACATCTCTGTTGCGTTGTGGATGGACTGACTTTGCAGATGTGTCCCCAATCTAAGCCCTTTGACTCCGATGGGCGATACGGTTAAGGGCTTGTCATTGGCAAACCTATCACCCATTTTTCTTGGCGTCTTCGGTGCTCACGGATCCCAGTCATGGTGCCAGCCGGGGCCCTGGTCCCCGCAGTCATAGCCAGGCAATTAGTGTCTACTATGCTGAAGGTGTCCGCTCCACAGAGACATGTTGTAGCTCTGTTCAACGTACAAGTGTACAACCTACACCGCTTACTGAGCTTGATGAGGGACACGTGAAGGTCAGAGCACGGGAGTCTTTGTGTGACCCTCGTGTACTGCTCCGAAAAAATTAAAGAAACACAATATCTTAAAGATCAAAATATGTAATCCGCCGAGGACAAAATGAGGTAACCACGGTCAATTGAAACAAAAGTCACTGAACGATTGAGGGCTGGATTCAAACCAGAAATCCAAGTAAACAATTGAAATCACAGGCTGTTTCAATTTGCGTGAATGTGATCACGGCAACTCAGAATGTGACTCAGTAGAGTGTATGCACTCATGACAACATCTGGGCATGCTCCTGATGAGATGTCCTGGGGGAGGGCATCAGTGAGTTCCTGGAAAGTCTGTGGTGTAATGGCTGATGATGGGTCTGAGGATTTTAGGTACCTAACAGCCGTCAGGGTACCGTTGCCTAGCACGTGGGGGTCTGGGGGACCCTCCAAAGAATTTTAATGAAATATGTTCACAGACAATATTTGTCAATATTAAATATAATAGTTCAATTCGGCTTTCAGCTATTATGACAAACAATTCTACAGTTTTATGATGTTGTAACATCAAAATATGTAATTTAATCAAAATGGATTCCGGTTAGTGAATTTGCGGTAAATATATTTTACAAAAATGTAGCTGCAAGGTTGAAAACTGGAGTTAAGAAAATCACCCAAGCGCTTCTGTCATGATTCTGATTTGCGTCTTAGGGAGTAAAAACCTTCCTTCATTGCTCTGTGCCATGTGCGTAAAAACGGTCACCGTGATTGATCCTCCAAACAAAATCATACAGTGTGCATGTTGTAAGTGATAACACATGTATTCATTTAATATATAAAAAACGAATAGTCTCCACAGAACCATCCTAAGAAAATGTATATAAATACGATTGGCCTTTAAAGTTAAACGCATCCTATAACACAACAATTTACATTATAGAACAGTTCAATGGCACATAAAGGATGTTCCAATGATCATTTATGCCCCACTATTTAAATATTTAACCAAAGCTAAACTGATTAAATGAATATTTTCAGAGGATATTGTAGACAAATGCTTTACAGGACACACGAATTACAGGACACACGAAAACGATTGTCTAATTACAAAATTTTACTTCATTCTTCTCCGATAAAAATATTTATTATTTAAGCTAATAACGAGCCTCCAAAAGAGGTTTCTTCATGACTTCCATTTGCATACCATAGAGCAACGTACCGGCATGGTTTCTCAATGCTTATTGCATTTAAAGCAGTTTGCCTAGATGAACACAGCTCAGCAGGATATGCTGATGAAGAACTCCAAGGTAACTTATTTCCAATGTAGTTCTATATGGATAAAAGTTAATTGATCCAGCCCATATTACTCCTGTTATAACATTTTAACCATGTTTCCAGCGCAGTGGTCTTATTTCAAATGTAAAAGTGTATGAAAACTGTATAGGCACTTACCACCCCCATGTCCATCTGTTCAGCGGTCAGAGAGGGTGCCGCGCCGGCCTGAGATAAAAACAAAAACATGGGTAGCAGTAGCATCTCTGTGTAAATAATCCAACAACGCACGGACTTCCACTTGCGAAAAAACCCCGCTGCATCCACAAAATAGCCCAAATTACCGGCTACTTGTTTTGCATAACTCCCATGTAGCCACGGAATTTACAAGAAGTCTACCTCACCGTTGCGCGGAGGCACATGAAACACATCACATACAGCCGAATTTCACGATAAAAACCAATAGCCGAATTCAGCAGTTACTTTCCTCCAAGATCTGCGTCCAGAAAAAATATATTTCAGTTATGTTGCTGTTCCTCAGTGAACCCATTCGGCCGACGATTTTTTCCAAAAATATAGACCAACTTCTGTTTCTCGGTATAAGAGTTTGTAGGCTATTTTTGAATGTCAAATTCAAGCTCCCAATGGGGCAAATAAAATGAACGCGTTCAATATTCCCTCTGCAGCACATGCAAACGGAGGTAGGCTGCTCTGTGCATTGGAGACCGAGACTGACGCACGGTGAGACAGTGGAGAGGAAATTAACCAGTTGCGGGATGGGAGGAGGAATAGGCGCATTATTCAGACATGAATAGAATTGGTCATTATGAGGTTCTTCTATTTTTTCGATCTCGGTATCTGTATTGTGCAACTGTGTGCACAATAGATAGACACGCACAGCCTCGGAACCATCCGTGACTTTAGAAAATGGTCCAGGGGATGTCCGCAAGGAAGTTTTTTTCATGGTGGCCGAAATTTGTGTCCGGTTCCAGTGGGTCACAAGGATGTCCTTGGGTACGTTTTCAGTTTTATCTGGAGAGTGTCATGCTTACAAAGAAACCTCTTGAACTTTCAAGAAAAACATAAGAAACTCCAAGCGGGCTTTCATGTGCATCACTCATTTTTGCCAAGCATCCAGCTCTAGACAGTGTTGGTAGTTACACACCTCTTCCATTTAAGAATGATGCACATTCCACAGTGTTCATGGGGCCCTTCAATGCTGCAAAACCTTTTTGGTACCTTCCCCATGTCTGCACATTGACACAACCCTGTTTCAGAGCTCTACAGACAATTCCTTCATCCTTATGGCTTTGTTTTCGATCTGACATGCACTGTCAAATGCAACATTTTATTGACATGTTTGTGGCTTTTCACATCATGTCCTATCAATTGGGACGATCAATGGAAAGAGGATGCACTTGAGCTCAATTTGGAGAGTCATATGAAAGGTTCTGAATGTTTATCTAAATGTATTAATCTGTTTTTAGTTTTGTCAATTTGCAAACATTTCTAAAATCCTGTTTTTGCTTTGTCATTCCAGGATATTATGTGCAGTTTGAAGATAAAAAAGGCAATGTAATCCAATAAGGTTATAAATTGTAGAAAAAGTGAAAAGGGCCTGAATACATTCCACATGCGCTGTAAACTTGGTTCTCTGAGCGAAGGAACAAGGCACACTAGCAGAGCACGCCAACGCACATGCACAACCCTGAACAGAAATACAATCATGATTCTTAACGCCAAACAGGTGTTGAACCAACAGAAACCCCTCCTCCCTGGCTATAAAAACCAAGGGCACAACGGGCCAAAAGGTCCCTCCTTACCACAACATGGGTATATGGTGACTCGTATCCTCCCTCAGGGAACCAAGGATGTATCCTCCCAGGTACAGCACACCGGAGGTCCCTCCTTACCACAACATGGGTATATGGTGACTCGTATCCTCCCTCAGGGAACCAAGGATGTATCCTCCCAGGTACAGCACACCGGAGGTCCCTCCTTACCACAACATGGGTATATGGTGACTCGTATCCTCCCTCAGGGAACCAAGGATGTATCCTCCCAGGTACAGCACACCGGAGGCGGGACACTTAGAGTGGCAGCCCAAGGCAGCCTACCCGAAGGAGCACCTGGGCATGCCAGCCAACTCCTTGGGCTATGCGGAACACGTTGACTGACTCCCCACCCCATCCTGCTGAATCGACAGCACCTGGTATGCCGAGCTGAGAGCAGAAGCCCTGGGGGGGGGGGGGTTGCCGGCTCACCGCAGAACCCATGGATCGTGCTCAAGAGGCTGTTACATCAGTGGTTGGGTAAACACGTCGGCAGATGAGCAACAGTTGCCTAGAAATAAAGCATAATTGCCTGTGCAATCAATTTTCATATGTCCAGTGTTCATTTTGTGAAAACAATTGGCATGGCAGAAACTGTACACATTTCTAACATCTTATCAAACAATTCATATTAATTTCAGCCAGCCACCGTTGTAACAAATATGTGTGTAGTGACACAATTACGACAAAACTTGGTTGAATGATGTGTCCTTTCAAAGGAATCCAACATTAATTAAATTACGATGATTCATTTTTGGTTGGATCCTAGACTTTTACTCAAGGTTGGATAAAACATGGAGAGAACATGCCTTGCCATGTTCTACCAGGGAGTAGCCTTTGAGCACAGCTGGGCTTTTTGCACATTTTCTACACCAGGTCTGGCAACCTTAACCGATAGAAATTATCCTGAACTTGAAGCATTTCATGTAACAGTAAAAAAGCATCCAAACCTGGATTTTTCTTAAGGGCAAAGGCAGGAAAGGCACAACAGTATTGATGGCTATGAACAAAATGAACACATTTGAACATAATTGGTGTTATAAATTGGTTTAAACAATGATGCATTACATTCCCATTCTGTCTCTACTTGTCATATATGCCCTTAATATACACTGCTTGAAAGAAATAAGGGAACACAATCCTCTCAGTATAACGCCAAGTCAATAAAACTTCAAGGATATCAATCTGTTCAGTAAGATAGCAACATCGATTGTGAATCAATGTCAACTGTTTTGAAAGTGACAGCAGGTGCACTAAGCAACAGCAAGACAACCCAAAAAAAGGAATGGTTTTTCAAATGGCCACAGGCAACTGCTCTCTCCGTATGCTTTCTGACAGATTCATCACTGGTTTTGCGTTTTGCTAGTGTCCTTGTCACTACTGGTAGCCCATTTAGGTTGCACAGGCCGTCCATATCCTCCATGATGGCACATCCATCTGTCCAGTCGCAAGAAGATTTGCTGTGTTTCCCAGTACAGACTTAAGGGCATAGAGGAGAAAGCTTGAGACGAGCCATTACATGAGAAGAACTGGAAAGGGCCATAGAAGGGCAAAGCCATCAGCAGCACTGTGATCTGCGCCTTTGTGAGAGGAGAAACACTGCCAGAGCCCTACAAAATGACCTCCAACGGGCTACTGGTGTGAATGTTCCTGACCAAACAATCATAAACAGACTCCATGAGGGCCCAACATCCTCTAGTAGGACCTGGTCTCACAGCCCAGTATGGTGCCGCTCCATTGGCATTTGCCAGAGAACACCAGAATTGGCAAGTCCGCCATTGGTGCCCCATTTTCTTCAAAGATGAGCGAAGGTTCACACTGAGCACACGTGACAGACGTGAAAGAGTCTGGAGATGCTGTGGTGAACATTATGCTGCCTACAACATCATCCTGCATGACCGGTTTGTCAGTGATGACTTGAGGAGGCAAATCCTTAGATGGTTGCACCAACCTCCACACGCTAGCCAACGGTAACCTGAGTACCGTTATGTCCCGGGATGAAATCCTTGGACCCATCGTCAGACCTTCCGCTGGTGTTGTGGGCCCTGAGCACTCCTGGCGCAGGACAATGCCTGGCCTCATGTGGTCAAAGTGTGTAGGCAGTTTCTAGATGACATTGATGCCATTGAATCCAATTAAGAACCTCTGGGACGTTATGTATCGGTGCATCTGATGCCGCCAATTAACGCCACAGACTGTCCGGGAGCTCCCTGATGCCCTGATCCAAGTCTGGGAGGAGATCCCCCAGGACACCATTCGACATCTCATCAGGAGCATTCCCAGACGCTGTTGGGAGTGCATACAGGCATGTGGGGGAGATACACAATACTGAGTTACATTATAAGTTGCCGTGATTAAATTCAGGAACAGCCTGTAATTTCATTTGTTCGCTCACATTTTCTGTGGGAGTTTGAATCCAGCACTTCAGCACACAATTGGTTGGTGATTTTGGTTTCCATTAAGCTTTGCTACCTCATTTTGTTCTTGCAAATCTTTACACAATGTACAGTAAAGATTTTAATCTGTTAGAAATTTCGTTCATTAATGCCAGGTGTGTGATTTAAGTGTGCCCTTAATGTTTTGTGTAGTGTTTATAAATTGACAGACAGCCTTTTCAAGTTATATTCATAAGTCACTGGAATTGGGTATTTTGCAACCTTTGAAATTTATTATTGTGCTACTTAGAGTTTCCAAGCAAAACAAAATACAGGGCTATCTCATCACCTACTAATAGTGCACCATTTAATTAGACCTTTTATTCATTAGAACCCTCATTAAACATTGTCTCTTAAAATGTTTCTGCAGATTGAACTTGGCATGAGGAATGAAATACATGAGGAAATGCTATGCCAACGCGTTGCAATTAGCCCTGCATAGCCCTTCTGTGTCTTTCCTCTGGGGCACATGCTGTATACCCTGTAGCCCTCCTGTGTCTTTCCTCTGGGGCACATGCTGTATACCCTGTAGCCCTCCTGTGTCTTTCCTCTGGGGCACATGCTGTATACCCTGTAGCCC
>JACXGK010000146.1:125606-145170 GCA_016801125.1 Novumbra hubbsi | reverse complement strand
AGGGTGTATGAATTTTATGATCACTGCTAGTGTGCACTGTAAAAACAGTAGTGTTGAATTGACCAGTGTTAATGTCAAAGTTGATTGAAATGCTTGCAACACTAGTGGTGTTCAAATCTGCCACAAGGGGAACTGGATAGGTGGATACAGTCGTGGCCAAAGTTTGGAAAATATAAATTTTCACAAACTCTGCAGCCTCAGTTTTTATGATTGCAATTTGCAAATACTCCAGAATGTCATGAAGAGTGATCAGATGAATGGCAAATAATTGCAAAGTCCCTCTTTGAACTTAATCCCCCAAATAACATGTCCACTGCATTTCAGCGGTGCCACAAAAGGATCCTTACATTAACACAGGTGAAAGTGTTGTTGACAAGGACAAGGCTAGAGATTACTCGGTCATGCTGATTGAGTTAGAATAATAGTCTGGAAGCTTTAAAAGGAGAGTGTGGCTTGTTCTTCCTCTGTTAACCATGGTTACCATCAAGGAAACACAAAAATAGGGGCTAAACACTCTTTCCTTGTCTTGACTGACCACCGTAACCTGGAGTACATCCGAGCAGTGAGGAGACTAGCCAGCTGGGTCCTTTTCTTTACCAGGTTCCACTTCACACTCACATATATCCTTGGTAGTAAGAACGTGAAGGTGGGCGCGCTGTCACGCATATATATGATACAGAAGAGAGATCTGTTTACAACACTCCCATTCTACTGGCTTCTTGTGTTATTGCACCGGTTGAATGGGAGCTTGATGCAGACTTGGCATGTGCCATACGCCAGGAACCCTCGAGTCAATATGTTTTGTCGGTCATCTGAGACAAATTAATATACTGCGCACATACATTTCCCAATTCACGTCCCGGGTCTGGAGGGCGTTTATGACACGATTGGGGGTCCCGGTCAGCCTGACCTACAGGTTCCATCTCGACCCTGCATTCCTACTGCCAGGACCGGTCAGAGTTTTTGCATTGGGCTGAATATGCCCAGAACTCCCTCCGTCACTCCCCCACTAACCAGTCCCATTTTCAGTGCGTTCTGGGGTATCAGCCTTGCTCTATGGAAACAGGAGCTGGACGGACGTCCTTGAAGTGGACGAGTGGTTTTGGCACACGGAAGACACCTGGAATGCTGCTCATTTCCACCTCCGTCGGGCGGTTACTCATCAGAAGGCAAACGCTAACCATCCGAGTCGGGCTCTCGACCAGGATCCTGCCCCTCCGCATAGCCTGCAAAGTCCTGAGGAGAGTGAACGAGGTTTGAAATGCATGTTACATTTATGTAAACCCACCGATGGTCAAAACCAGCTTCTGGCCCACTCTGTGCCTGAGAGGAAAGAGCTGATGGGTGACAGAATGTTGAAAATGTTAAAAGATATCTACTAGCTAGCGTTATCTCAATGTTTGAAGCTACATGAATGCAAAGGGAGTACATACAGTTGAATCAAAGTAAATAGTGGGTGAGTAGTTCAGGTGAAATAACAAGGCACAGTTTAGCTAGCTAGGCTTAGCTGGCTACAGTAGCTGGGTAACTAGCATGGAAGTGCACTGTGCTGCTAGCTAAGAACGGCACATAGTTTGCTATGTTCAACGTTTTCTTGAACCATCTAAATGATTTTTAGAAAAAATATAATTCTTAAGAGTAAAAAGATTTTAAAAAGGTAATTTTACTGCTTACGCAGTCATTGATTGTGCTTTACAAATGTTTGTTTTTATTTCTGTAGGAGCACTTATGATCCTGATGGCAGAACTGGCTACATTGCAAGGCGCCTTAAGATTGTGCACATACCTAGATGCCAGCACCCCCAAGAGAGATGAAACTGGCTTTTGACCTTCCTTAAATATAAGTGCCATTCTTGAAGAGAAACTTCATAAAGATGCTGTCAGGGAAGACATTGCCTTTCTTATCTATTCTTCAGATTAAGCAAAGATCTTCCAGAATATTAAAGACTTTTCATCACAGACATGCACTCGTTTATGACCCATTAGTAGTATTTAGCATGTCACCTTGGTCTCTCATGCGATTCTCAATCAATATTATAGTAGTGTGCAGTAATAATGGTAGTAATATTTACTGTATGCAGAAATATTAATTCAACTGTCTCAAAACTAAAGTATATCACATTAGAGTTATACAATTCAGTGGTAGGCCATTTTGCCTTCAAGTGCAAGAAGGAAATGTAACTTACTCGCTCATCCATTCCAAATCGAGTCTCGCTCTCTTGGCTATGGCGTGTGCAGTTCGGAAAAGGATGGACATTTTCTTAACGGTCGGTAGCAAGGGCCTGTAATGATGGGGTAGCCTGGAGGAGCAGAAACTGTGCCTAGCTACCGTATAAAAAATGCTGTTTGATTACAGATGCAATTGTTGTTACGTACTGCGCAAGAGCACGACACATGCAGGGCGGCAGATCCAACCTATTAGACAGCAAGCCATCTGCTTTTGATAGCGCATGCATTAAATATTTTTTTATACCCGCCAGTGTGGCGTGTAGTCTCCATAATTTACTCGCCAAAGACAACATTTACCCGCATTTGGCGAGTGCAAATTTAGGACCCTGTCTGTATGTAATTCTTAATAAATGAATCTTCATTTTTAATATGCTGTAGCTTCTGTCACATTTGTGGGTAGGTGAGGAAGCATGTGCAAACATTCTTGCATATACGTGGATTTATTTCAAAGCAAAAACACGATATACGGACTAGGAAAAAGGTGAACAAAAGGCGCTAGATGAAACACCAAACGTAACATACGATATAATACAACAACAAACGACACCGAAGGACCAAACAAAGGGACTTTTATACACAAACACATAACTGAAGGTGAAACAGGTGCGCGTGATAAGACGATGATTGGTTCGGGGTGCGTTAACAAACGTTGAGTTCAAAATACAACGCCAGTGCAGAACTGCTGCGCTGGCCATATCGTCAAATTCTCTCTAACAAATGGTTTTCGAAGAAGACAACATATTTTGGCACTCCATATGAGTGCCCTAGTTTTTATGGAGTCTAACATGTTACAATTTATATTGTTTTGTTCTTTTGTTTGTCAATAGTCATGCAAAGGAAAGGACGACAACCATATATTTTAGCTTGACCACTTATCAGAAGCTTATTCCTTGTCAGGCAGATGGTTGTTCAAAATCCACTTTTACTTCAACTTTATGTATACTGATGCCCTTCTTCACTGTTACACTTTCGTGCAGACAACTGTGTATAAAATTGATAAAGGGAAAACCAAAAAATTGTCTAGAGTAAAAGAACTTCACGCAAAACTAATCAACTATGATTGTTATAGTTTTAGGTGCCAATAAATTTTGTATCCCAGCCACTTACTTGTTAACATGTTATGTTTTGAACATGGATTTTATCCCAACAAGAGTTTTAAACTTGTGTGCACTGCAAGCATGTAGAAAGCAATTTGCGGGATTTTGTAAACATTTAGAGTGTAATGTGGATAAGGTGTATATGAAAGCAGACACGAGGATCACGACGTAGGACTCTCAAAGGGTAGCATTTATGGTGCAGACGAGTTATTGTCCAAATAAGGTGAGACAGTAGAATACAAAACTGGATCCTCCTCGGAGGGCAAAACCAAACATAAATCACTAATGTGAAAAACGCTCTATACACAGCTCTTCCTCCTACATACTCAGATTGTCACAGAAATGATATCTTACAAAAAACCTCAGCAACATTTCAATAGCATCACTGATTACAATACCCACCAGGTGTGTAAAGTGTTGTTCATGTCCTTTGGAGACCTGCGCTCCCCGGGTGCTACCACGCAGGTGATCCCAAACGTGGCCTGACGGGGGTAGGATCCACCGACGGCGGTACATAGATGGTTGTCATCCGGTGGATCACATTTGTGGGAGTGGCCTGGCTGTGGGGTTTGATGTTTCTTCTGATGATTCCTGATGCTTGATTTTTCTGAGTCACATTTTGTAGTTCAAGACTCATCCAATTCAGGGAATTTTGAGAAGAGTGGGGCAGATGTCAACACAGGGAACATAAAATATTTATGTGCAGCAATTGTTTCAAAGATACCGAGAAGTGGTGCGTTAAGTAACAGTCTCATCGATTGTTTCAGATTTGGAAGAATTTGAAACTGAATTGAGTTCCAAAAATCAAGCAAACCGTTCTATTGGTCAATAATGAGACTTACTTTAATATGCATTCACTGTTCTCAAAATACAGCAATATGTTACAGATTATAACTATACCATGATAAATTTGTGACCACTAAACCCCTTGGCTCAAAACATTGTATTCATAAGGTGGGCGATATTTTTAATTGTTTTATTTTATTTTGCGGAATTTGCCACAAAAATTTAACTCTTTTGTTTTGAACAATTAATGAGTGTTTCTGCATAAGAAAAGCTGAGGGAGGACCTTGGGTGAGAGATGTTCTTAACGTGAAAAAAGTATGTCTAATGTGGGCCTCAAAGAGTAGGGTAAAATTTCACACTCAGATTGGTAATGACTGAGGGGAGGAGAAGGATGTCTGTCAAAGACAAAGCAGATGTTTAGGAGTTGGTCATTTGCTTTGGGTTGCCCATAAGCATTGCCTCTGTCTTGCTGCTATTGAATTGGAAGGTTTTCTGCATCCACTGTTTTACCTCATCCACACAGTTGGACAGGATTGACATGGTAGATGTTGTATCAGGTTTGGCTTTAATGTACACCTTTGTGCCATCTGTGTAGCAGAGGAATTGAACACTATGATGTCGGAAGACCTGGTCAAGTGGAGGCATGTATTGAATTCCCCCTTGCTGGGACAAACAAGTAACACTTTAAATGATAGTGGTTTAGTATATTTTCGATAGTGGTGGAATAGGCTCAAGATGTCCACCGGACGTTTTCATTTTTAATCGAATTTCCAATAGTAACGGATGTCACCAGAGCATTTAGAGAAATAGCTTAGAAATGCAGCAGGTATGGATGTTGGGGAAGGAGCCTGATGGGGATTAGAGTAGCAGGACAGAATGTTCTCTTTAATGTTGTTTGATTTTAATTTTAAAGAAATCTGCAAATGTTTTGTAGTGTTTGGTGGCCGCATTGGGATGGCAAGGGTCTATGTGATGGGTAGGTCCATTCCTTTACGGTTTGGACCTTCCCTTGTAGGAGACACCTTGTAGCCCAACATGTTGGCAGGATGCTCCCGGGGTATATCAGGTGTGGGCATTTAGTAATTGAAGAGGTTTCTGTTTGGGGTGTGCGAGGACGGTAGGTGTCTTGGTTTGTTAGCAACGTCTGTGTTCCATTATCGATATATGCCGTTGTATATTGGGATAATTTATGTCTGTGTAATGTAATTGTCATGTTTTTGACTAGACACTTAGAATTAGAACCAGGGCAAGGAGTTGGGCTACATCTGTAAGGGACAGACGGGAGATCAATTGGTGAAGGCTCAGATGTGGCGAGAGTTGTATATGAGCTTGGAAAAAAGGAGCGAAGAAAAATAAAAAAGCTTGGATGAGACGAGCAGGTTCGGATATGACAGGGGGAGAATATGCAATGGTTCAATGCAAAAATAGGCTTCGAAAAGCAGGAGCAAAAAATGTGGCGTGTTGCGTAATTTGAACTGGCCCATATACAACTCTCAACTCATCCAAACCTTCTCCAATTGGTCTCCCCGGCTTGTTTTATCCAAGCTCCTTGACACCTTGCCCGCTCCATCCGAGCCCCTACCTATTTTCCCTACTTAACATCTCATTGTGCATTTGGGTCCCTTCCTACGATCTGCAAGTCTGGTCCCTTACAGATTTAATTGGCCAGCCGACACACCCCATCCACCACACCCTCAATCTGCAGGGTATAGCCATCACCCGCCATGAGGCGTTGCTGCAGACTCTCTCTGCAACATTGACAGAACTAGTCATCACCCTGAGGAGCGACCGAACCAGTCAACACCAGGAGAGGTTGGAACCCCCAGCAGAGGCTGCTTGTGTCAGCGCCCGGCACCCGTCGGCTCCGTTAGTTCCACCTTTCTACCGGAAAACCCATGTCACCTTTCTTTTCCGAGGAACTCTTGAAAGTGTGGGAGAAAGGGACGCAGGGAGACGCCTACTCGCTCTGTGCCAGGAAACCGGCAGTTCCAAACCCTTGCGGCAGAGATTGGGTGGAACGATGCCGCATTACAAGGCGCCTTTATGAATGGTCTCTCTGAGGCATTCAGAGACGAGCTGGCCTCTCGAGAGGAACCAAACACCTTTGACCAGCTTGTCGCCTTGGTCCAGAGGATTGATAATCGGCTCCGTGAGCGACTAGGAAGAGAGTTTCCTGCACTTGTCCCTGCTTATCTTTATCGCCTCAGAGAATGAGGTGTTCACAATTCTTGGTTCCAGACCCTGACGTTGCACGGCAACCATCGTGAGAGACTGTCGCTTTACCCCATCTACAGCCCCATGGTTGCAGCATCATAATCCGCATATCGACTGGACCTCAGGCGTTATCAGTTCTTGGGGACCCCTGTGTTCCCAACGCGGCCTAGGATCAGTGGATAGTCAGATCCTTGGTCTCCCCCTCCCTAACAACATTGTTGCGTTTTATGTCATCAGTAAGGCTTTATAGTTCTTTTGTATGTATCCTGGTTAATAATGATTGCACCATTGATTTATTGCATTTGTTAAGCAGGACTTCTGTTTATACTTTAGTATTTGCTTTTAATTAGAATAAGTAATTTGTGATGGCGTGGTAATGAATTGGCTCAATGCGCAGGAGGTTAGCTGATCAATCATTTATTAGGTGAAGTCAGCTTGAGCAGCGTATGCAGACGCTATAGAAAGGTTTGGTCGTGTAACAACAATGACCACATACACACAACAATGACCACATACACACAACAGGAAACAATCACAGACACAGAGACATGACACACAGGGGATTAAGTAGCCAACTACATTGGATGCAGCTGGCGGGTAATCAGGAAGGGTGCGTTCACGAGACATGGGAAAACAGGACATACGAGTACGATGGTGACTAAAAGGCTGGCGACGTCGAACGCTGGGGCACCATGCGACCAGGGGAGGGCACGGCATCAGGAGGCGCCGTGACATAATTAAACATTGTAGTGAATGTTTAATACCTTTTAACCCTCCTTATTGTGTTAAAAAAGTGTTTAAACCCTTAGTGTTCACAGGTCAAATCTTACCCGTATTTGAATACCTTGACAAGCACTGAAAGAAACTACAATTATCATCCAACAAAATGGTGTATCTGCTATTTAACTTATTATGTATCCATAACAATAACAAAAATACTTTAATGTATCTATTTTATACACCAAAGACCCAATTTAGCTAACAATGTACTTATCGTTTTTAGTTTTAATTTTACTCTAAAACAGGTCAGATTTGACCCGAACACAATAGGAGGGTTAAACGCATGGCTGTGCCTTTGAACTGATAATCGTAACTCTGTTCTTTATTTGTTTGGAGGCTTGTTTGGGGACGGAGCATCGCCCTGTGGAGTTTGATTTTTATTTAGGTTGGAGGAGGCAACTGATTGTGTAAAATAATGTGTAGCCTGGTAAAATCTTTAGACAAGAGTAGAAATTTGAGCCGGCTGTTTTTAAAGCTAAAATAAGAAATCTGGTGATCCTTATAGGCCAGTGGATGGACTGTTAAGCCAGTGCCTCTCCACCGAGGTCCTATCATGCGGCCGTGGGTCTGCATGCTGTGCACATCCTCTGTGAACAAAGGGGAAGACTGCAGGAATGATACATGGCATGATTTTACAAGGGCTAGAAAGTATAAGGTGCTCCTCGATGTGCTGTTGTACAGGTCAACCATCTCATCAAACGTGGACAGTGGAATATTCTGTCGAATATGGAGTGACAATTCAAAGTAAATGTGGTAACTTGACCAGAAATGACCACCATGTTTACTATTACTTTTCCCATTACTTTCAAACTATAAATTAAAAGGTATACAGTGAATCTGAAAAGTATTCACAGCGCTTCAAATTATTTCAATTTTGGATGATTACTTCCTTGAATGTATTATCTATAAATAAAGCATCTTGTTAAATTGCATATTATTTGTGTGGGGATTTTATTTCATGTTCATCGGTGTACCTTGCTGCTTCACACTGCGTTCTCCCTTTTTGTGTTTGCAGTAGTACGCAAGAATAAGCTAAGCGTGGGGCCATCCCCTGTCTCACAATGCAATGTCATAATGAAAAAATTAACACACATGCTCAGAATGTTACTGTGATCAATTTAGATCACACGATTTGATGCCAAATGGGGCTCAGTCTGTTAGACCCTATAAATCGTAATTTCATATTGGCTTTCGATTGGCTGTCTGGCGAAAACATTAGTCGGCAAAAAGTGCGAGAAGGGGAGATTGTCTAAGCTAGCTTGCTAGATAATGTGAGAAAATTAATGAAGGAGATTTCATACTCGAGCACCGGTTTGAAATCTCTAGTTGGAGGACAAACTTGAAAAAAAGCCTTGGTACCCTCCAGCCATGGGATATTTTAATAACTCAAATTGCTGGTAAAAGTAACCGTGGGTTTAATATGGAGTGGTTTTTGAAGGAAAAAGTGGCTAACGGTTAGCATACAAAAGAACAATTCTGTTTTCCATGTCTGCTATTTGGAGGAGATGGTACTTGGTCAAGGACTGGTTAAAAAGATTTGAAATGTCTTTCCGAGAGTATTGCAAAACACGAGAGCAGCGAGAGTCATCAGGCCAATGCTGTGAATTTGGTTACTTGGAAGGGTAAATTGACAGTGCATACAGGCGCTCCATTGAGCAACAAAACAAACAGGTGGAGGAGAACAGGTACGCATGGCCATGCTGTTCATCGAAAGCCAGCTGATTCAGCAGCTACATTACTTTATTCCCAAAGTCATCAAAAAGTTTACCCGGTGGAACAACCGCTGTGCCACCTTTCTTTTCAAGTGAGCCCTCAGCCTTGGTGAGTGAAAGCATATTTTATCATCATGCCTTTGTGGTTCTTGTTTGTGCATTGGACATATTTTTGTGCTTTATCAATTGATATAGATGGTGACGGATGTCAGTGTGTCCATGCTTACCTATTAATCTATTTATTTCGTCGTCATAGAATGGATCTGTATCCCTGATAAGTTGTCTGTCAGCTTGATTGTAGTGTTGAGTTATTTCTGTTCCTGTAGGGCCGTTTGTTCGGAGCTTTGGTTTATTCTTGATCTGAAAGTCTCTCTCTCTCTTTAAATGGTTGGTGCCCCACCAATTTGTTACATATAAAAACACACTGGTTACACTGGTTACAAGTGTATTCTAAAACTTTATAAATTTTTTTTTGTTTTGAAATGTTTGTGAATTTATAAAAAATATCATGTACATAAGTATTCAGAGCCTTGCCATGACATTCAAAATTGAGCTCCTGTTTCCCACTGATAATCCTCAGCCGCACTCCACCAATCAAGCCTGTATGGTAGAGTGGCCAGACGGAAGCCACTCCTCAGTAAAAGTCACATGACAGCCCACCTGGTGTTTGCAAAAAGGCACCTAAAGGACTCTCAGACCATGAGAAACAAAATTCTCTAGTCTGATGAAACAAAGATTTTAACTATTTGGCCTGAATGCCAAGCGTCATGTTTGGAGGAAACCAGGGGCTGCTCATCACCTGGCCTATACCATCCCTAGAGTGAAGCATGGTGGTGGCAGCATCATGCTCTGGGGATGTTATTTAGGGGCAGGAACCGGGAGACTAGTCAGGATTGAGGGACAGATGAATGCAGCAATGTAAAGAGACATCCTTGATGGAAACCTGCTCCAGAGTGCTATGGACCTCATACTGGGGCGAAGGTTCATCTTCCAACAGGACAATGACCCTAAGCACTTAGCCAGGATATCAAAAGTGTGGCTTTGGGACATGTGAATGTCCGATTGAACATCTATAGAGAGATCTGATAATGGCTGTGCTCCGACACTCCCTATCCAACCTGATGGAACTTGAGGTCCTGCAACAAAGAATGGAAAAACCTGCCTACAAATAGGTGTCAAGTTTGTAGCATCATACAAAAAAATAATTGAGACTCTAATTGCTTCCAAACAAAGTGTTGAGCAAAGGTGAATATTTATGTACATGTTTATATTTTCGTTCTTCATTTTTGCAAGTCTCTTAAAAATTTGAAACAAACTTTTTGGACTTGTTGAGGGAATAAATGAATTGAATCTATTCTGGAATAAGGCTGTCACATGCTGTGAATACATTCCGGATGCGTTTGCAATCACTGAACTTGATACCGTGTGGTCATAGAATGAGTAAACATGTTCATGGCACAATGGTAATGGGTAGGATACACAGTGCATCTAGGTATACACACACTTATAAACAGCCATCATTAAGGTTATATGTATTCACACACATAAACACACTTATAGTTAAGGTTCTACCTAACTTTCTACTCTGTTCTTTTAGTTTCACTTTGAGTCAGGTTCTGGATCTGTTAGTTCTAGGCGACCACCCAGACTCAACTTGCAAAATTACAGTAGTCCCTTAAAAGGAGAATGATGCGGTCCCTAGTGACTGTGATGCTGTCCCTAGTGACTGTGATACGGATGGGTCACCAATGGACCATCAGGGGAAGACCAGCCATTTGCCAGCCAGGCTGTGGACTGCATGTGCTGAAATCATCCTTCATATCATGACAGGAACAACAACAGTGATAAGGACCTCCCTTGCCTTATCAAATGGTTTCATCAATCACATGATGTGTGGATCCCACACTCTCCTCCCAAAGACGGTGTTGGGTCTGTGACCCAGTGTGGTTCTCGGTCTTGCAGAGCACACTGAAGTGCCTCAAGGTTGCAAGTTCTTTCATGACAACCTCTTCACTTTGTCTGCACTCCTTGTTAAAAATACAAAAAGAGGATAAGAACGTTTTGGAACAATGAGTCAATATCATCCGGTTGATGGTACAGAAGGACTTCAATGAAGTTACACCAGAAAACCGCTGTCACGGTCGTGGTGTGGAGTTGAACCAAATGCAGACATTTTGTATAAAGAAAAGTGGATTTAATCCTTAGACACTTAACAAACTACACAAAACTGTACACGTAAAATGAAAGGTCTAACTAACATAAAACGATATACAAATAACATGTAGAGCATTCACGTGTAAAGGGAATTAAACAAAGGACAAACCGTGAGCGTTGCTGAATACAAACAAACAATCAACCACACCGAATGTGTGGCCAACCCTACCCTAAATAGGCTCCCCAATCAGAGGCAACTGAATGCAGCTGCTCTGATTGAGGAGCCCACAGTGGCACCGATATGGCTAGAGGCCACTCAGTGCGTCATGCCCTGACTATGAGGCCCAAAGCACAGAGATGGCTAGAGGACCCAAGCCAGGGCATGACAGAGCCCCCCCCCCCAAAGCGCGGCAGGGGCGGCGTCTCAGCTGGGCACGGCAGACTGGCCCTGAGGGCAGGGAGCAGGACACTGTTCCTCGGGGCAGTGTGCGGGACACTGGCCCTCGGGGCAGGGAGCGGGACACTGGCCCTCGGGGCAGGGAGCGGGACGCTGGCCCTCGGGGCAGGGAGCGGGACGCTGGCCCTGGGGGCAGGGAGCGGGACGCTGGCCCTGGGGGCAGGGAGCGGGACGCTGGCCCTGGGGGCAGGACGCGGGAAGCTGGCCCTGGGGGCAGGATGCGGGAAGCTGGCCCTGGGGGCAGGACACGGGAAACTGGCCCTGGGGGCAGGACACGAGACACTGGCCCTGGGGGCAGGACACGAGACACTGACCCTGGGGGCAGGATGTGGCTGAAGCCGGAAACGGAATGTTTCTTTGGGCTGGAGCCGGAACGACCACGGTCTGACATGGGGCAGGTGCTTGAACGTGGGCCGGTCCTGGAGCTTGTGCCGAGAAGAGGGTCTGACGTGAAGCAGGTGCTGGGACGTGGGGCGGTCGTGGAGCATGTGCTGGGACGAGGGCCGGACATGGAGCAGTTGCTGTGACGTGGACCGGTCTTGGAGCAGGTGCCGAGACGAGGGTCTGACGTGAAGCAGGTGCTGGGACATGGGGCGGTCGTGGAGCATGTGCTGTGACGAGGGCCGGACGTGGAGCAGGTGCTGGGACGTGGACCGGTCGTGGAGCAGGTGCTCTGGCACCGGTGGTATTCCTAGAGGACCCTGGAGCAACAGCTGTTCGCTTCCCAGGGCCCGGGGCACCGGTGGTGCGACGAGCAGGCGCTTTCCTACGGGCTGCCTGGTTACAAGGCCCCAACCCGGGATGCCTGGCTAGCCTGCTCCCTTCCCAGGGAGACAGGCGGGAGCCCGCGGTCAACGCAGACAGGGACAGATACTCGGACTGCCTGGATCTCCCCTCAGGTACCACCCATGGCACCCCAGGGAGCCCCGATAGCCCCCCTCCAAAAAACATTTGGGGGCGACCCTGGATGCGGCCATGCTGGGTGCCGAGGTAACCCATGGAACTCAGGTTGAAGGTGGACTTGTCCACCCCCTGTTGACACCCCAGCCTGGATCATCATCCGGAAGATCCCAGTCCTCATATTCCGTCCCTGAATTGTCGGAGGAGAGAGTCGGATCCCCAGTCTCCCAACCAGGTGTACTGCTCTCTCCCCCAATGCTGCTCATTGAATGTCGCTGGTTCCTGATGGTGGTTTATTCTGTCACGGTCGTGGTGTGGAGTTGAACCAAATGCAGACATTTTGTATAAAGAAAAGTGGATTTAATCCTTAGACACTAAACAAACTACACAAAACTGTACACGTAAAATGAAAGGTCTAACTAACATAAAACGATATACAAATAACATGTAGAGTATTCACGTGAAAAGAGAATTAAACAAAGGACAAACCGTGAGCGTTGCTTAACACAAACAAACAACCAACCACACCAAATGTGTGGCCAACCCTACCCTAAATAGGCTCCCCAATCAGAGGCAACTGAATGCAGCTGCTCTGATTGAGGAGCCCACAGTGGCACCGATATGGCTAGAGGCCACTCAGTGCGTCATGCCCTGACTATGAGGCCCAAAGCACAGAGATGGCTAGAGGACCCAAGCCAGGGCATGACAACCGCTGAGGTTTTGACACAAGGAGACAAGTTGCTGGTCCGTTGTGAAGACAATATCACTCACAGTGGCAACAAACATGGAGGAGAAATTCAATTTGTTGTCCATAATTGTTTATGGACAACAAAGTTTAGGTATTGTAGAGGCCATCACAAAGCCTTGATCTCAATCCTAGAGAAAATGTGGGTGAAGATCTGAAAAAGTGTTTGGGAGCAAGGAGGCCATTGAACCTGAGAGTTCAGTCAAGAGGAATTAGCCTTTTGGAAGGCTACCCAACATGTTTTACCCAAGTCAAATTATTTAGGCAATGCTATCAAATACTAATTCATTGTATGTAAAGGTCTGACCCACTGGTAACGTAATGTAATAAAAGCTCCCAAAAAATTGGTCTCTACTATTATTCAGAAATGTCTAAAATAAAGTGGTGATGCTAACTGACCTAAGACAGGGAATTATTATGGCTTTAAATGTCAGGAATTGTGAAGAACTGAGTTTAAATGTATTTTTTAAAGTGAATGTAAACGAACGACTTCAACTTTATAGAAAATATAATTATAGTATATAGTATACAACATTTTATTTTGTTCAGTGTTAGCCTCTTCTTAGATGTGTATCTCTTCTTGTATGTTCTACAAGGTACATCTATCCTAAATATTATATTCATGTTCAATGTGAATGAATCACATGACTGTTATACCTTTATTAGTGAATGTGTCACTGACATGGCACTTCGACAATGATACTTAATATAAGTTCAAATGTTAAGTTAAAGTTACAATATTAATGTTTTAATTCAACTTGCAGTAGTATAACAATGTTACAATGCTTGTTGAAATTATGTAACAATGTCGAAAAACTTTATGGTTGTTTTTTTTTTGTCTATATTTTCGATATTCATCAATGTTGTAAAAGGGGTTTTCATATGGAAAAAGATCTAGAATGTGATAGAGCATTCCAGTGGCACTTACTGGGCTGGGATTTATATGAATTTTGATCAGTCTAAAGCACATTATCCCATCAGTAAAAAAACGTCCCAATGGCTAGAGATCCTGTGACCGCAAAATGAAAACAATTTCAAAACAATATATATTTTTTTACAATCAATTGTAAGGCTGTAACGCCCTAATGGTGGGCTGTCACTGACATGAAATATGTTAGTTAATAAATGTTGTCTGACTTAATTCTGGGTACTTAAACATGTTGAAACTGGGTTGAGTGAAGCCAACCTAAATAGGGTGCGTGATTAGATGAAAGGGATTCTGGTGTGTGTCTATGTGTGTTGCTGCCATCATTGTCATGCCGGCAGTTAGTACACCAGAGAGTTTGAGCGGCCCCCGATGTCACCACTCTCCATATCAACCTCAGATGTGACAACATCTAATATTATGGGCCGGTGCGGGCTGGGGTGGCACAGTAGAAGAGCCCTTGTAAAACTATCCTGCAGGTCACAGAACACCCTCGCTGCATCCAGGGTCCAGTGGATCTGCTAAGGGTTGCCTTCCAGCAATAACGTGTGTGGTATGGCGAAGCTGCTGACACCTTGGATGCACTCACAGTAAAAGTTGACGAATCCCAGGAAATGTTGAAGTTCCTTCACAATTTTCTGGACTGGGCACAACCTGAAAACATTTACCTTCAGCTTCTCCGTCTAAACAGAGTTAGGTTTGGCAGAAGACATATTTTTCTTTGTAGACATAGACAATGTTAAAGAAATCGTCTCAGGACAGCAGAACGTTGGCCACATTCAGGTGGGGGTGTAGATGAGTATGTCATAGATCTAGACTATGATACAGCACATACTCACATACAGCAAGTGAAAAAGGTAATGAAAACGTAACAATTTTTCTAGGTAAATATATTTCCAAAGGTGCTATTGACATGAAATGTTCACCAGATGTTGGTAACAACCCAAGTAATCCATATGTACAAAGGAACCAAAACAAATGCATCCAGAAATTAAGTTATGTGTAATTCCAGTGAATGGATTCCAGTGAATTAAATTTAATGGACAAGGGGCATCGGATATGGGATTTCACAGTCATGTCAGGCCCCAAGAATCATTGATAAAAGACTTGGCTCAAGTCAATCTGCTAGTCAATCACAATGGCCGGGAGATTACGTCCAGCGACATGGCATCAGTTAGATAAGACAGCTCCATCTGAACCTCAGTCTGCATCCCCAAGATTTTTGGAAAGCCGCCTCATTCCAGCCGCGGGACACAGCCACAATCCGGAATGACAAGACATCCTTTGCCGCTGAGCCCGTTCCGCAAAAGTCGCTCCTCACCTTCTCTCCCCTCTGTGGGATGGTTGATTACAGCAAGGAACTGGGCAATGAATCTGGGAAACCTCAGTACCTTTGAATCACCATTCCACAATGCCATTACCCAGTTCTGGGTGCATTCACTGAGGAGTGATGTCATCGTGGTCACCTTCTCTCTATTGGCGACTGGCTGATCCCCAAAGTGTTGATTGCATTGGAGGATTAAACCACGACACCCCTACGTATTGCCATCATACCGTTCAGTAGGGCTCTCCAGGAGGTGCCAAACTCTCATGTGAGGAGGAAGACATGGCACCACATGGACGCCCAGAGGATCCCAGAGGAGCACCACATGAGATGCCCAGGGGATCCCTTACTTGATTGTGTTGTCATGTTGGACATGAACTCTCTTAATTAATAAATGCATGTGGGCTGTGTCCAGAGTCTACAAAAAATAATCCAGGTCAGAAGCATGACCAGATGGATAAAGACAGGGACCATCTGGGGGGAGGGAGGGGTGGTCAGTGGAGTGGCAGCTGGAATCGTCAGGTATCGTCTTGATCTACAGCACAACCAGGAGGACTTTGGACAGACAGCTACGAGTCTTTTGAGCCTGGCACTCCTGAAGTGTGGTCCAAAACCTCTTGTCCTCCTAAATTTTAATCAAAGCTATAGACAAGACTGATCTTACTCCTCTGGCACAGTAATATAGTAATAGTGGTGTAAATCCTTGGGGCTGAGACAACGGGATCCAGTGACACTGTGGCCCAATTTAAGCGTAGCCCTTGACAGGCCCACAGGCAGGAAGTCAATCCACCAACTTGGCCAACCATCAACCAAAGAGACACCAACCAAACGCAACCATCCTGAAAGTGGGCTGAAACAATTGCGATTGCACATCGCACATCGCAACAATGACTCTGCCCCCAAATGGCATTGGAGAGACGAAATCCAAGTGGACATGAGAGCTTGTCTGGCAAGAAGGCAAAGGTGGATAGTGTCCAAGCCTTTCCGTTCACCTTCATGCCTCTGAGCCAGATTACACTTAATTATAGATCATGCTGAAGTGATAAGTCTTAAGTGGATACTTGAAGGTTTGAACTGAGTCTGCGTGTCTAACCTTTATCAGCAGATTATTCCACAGTAGTGGAACTCTATGGGAGAAAGCCCTGCCTCTGGCTGTTTGTTTTGAAGCAAGGTAAGTAGGAGCATGTCCATTCAAATCTATATAGCTCAACAATAAAAACTTTAAATTAGCCTTAACAGACAGGCAGTGTAGAGAGGCTAATACTGTAATAATTTGTCCACATTGTTCTAGTTAAGATTCTAGCAGCGTGTTCAGCATTTACTGAAGTTTATTTATCAATTTAACCAGAAAGAAGAGCATTGCGGTAATCAAATCTTGAAGTAACAAGAACATGTTTTCTTTTTTCTTACACCAAAGAACAACAGGAGGTTCTATATTGGTCTGTAATTGCTTAATATATCTGGATTCAGATTAGATTTATTTCATAAATGATATTTTTGGTGGGGTTGGCAGGCATCTGGAGGATAGGGAGCAATGTATTATGCCAGGAAACATTAACCAGACGGCTGTTAGGTACCAGGATGACATCCTCAGAACCATTGTCAGACCTTACGCTTGGTGCAGTGGGCCCTGGGCTCCTCCTGACGCAGGACACTGCCCACAACTGTATAGGCAGTTCATAGATGACGAAGCCATTGATTCCAGTGACTGGCCTTCACATTCCCCAAGCTTGAATCTAGTTGAGAACCTCTAAGACGATCATGCATCCGACCCCCACAGACTGTCCAGGAGCTCCGTGATCTGCCATGACACTATTTCATCAGAAGCATGCCCAGACATTTTCGGGAGTGCATAAAAGTGGGCATACACACTATTGAGTCACATTTTGAGTTGCTGTGATAACATTCTTGCAGGTTGGTACAGCCTCTGTTTTTTGTTGTTTACTTTAATTTTTGGTGTGAGTTTAAATACAAGTTTGTTCTCAACGAATTACAGAATGTGCAGTAAGGATTTTGATCTTTGATATATTGCGTCCATCGAATTGTTGTAATAAAGTTTTTCTTTAAATTCTTTGAGAAGTGTACATAGATTTCCATTTAATTACATTAATTAATTACATCTCTTTTTATGGCAATAACCAAAATATCATGGGATCAAAATGCCAACTCTGGCATGTTCTGTTTTGGAAATTCGGGACTAGATTTTCTGCGGCGCAGGCTTGAAAGTATGGATTATATAAATACATAGCGAACTTAATAATGTTGCAAGGTATCGCAGCTCACCGGACACCCAATTGTTTATGTTAGCACTTGGCTGGCTGTTATAACAAACACAATGTACCTCATTAAGTAGCCCTTTAGTGCAAGTCATTTAATCACTATATTTAATTGAAAATTGTAAAATGACAACATATGAAATGAATAAACCAGAGAAATGTTATTGTTTTTTGGAAAAAAATCTATTTTGAATGTGCTGCCAGCAACACTTTAAAAAAAAGGTTGGGATTGGGGCATGTTTATTACTGTGTTGTATTTTCTCTTCTTTTAACAATACTCTGTAAGCATTTGGGGACGAAGGACACCAATATACAGTTTGGAAAGTTAAATGTTTTCCCATTCTTGCTCGATATAGGATTTCAGCTGCTCAACTGTTTTTTGTTTCATATTGCGCCAGATCTTTTCAATGATTGGCATGTCTGGACAGCAGAGCATTTGCCAATTAAGTATAATAGTTGTGAGATGGTCCACCAGGTTCTTTTTTTGTTGCTCAAAAAGTATGATAGACTAGCACTTTTGGACCTTTGTTCACGAAATACTGACTCTTTCTCTACTTCCTGGAGCACTATTCCTTTGTTATTCCTTTGTCATTCCGCCAATTTGTTTACAAATACATCAACGGAGAAGAAATATGAGAAGCAAACATGACGGTATCCTTTGTAGATTTTTGGACGGGGTACTGCTATCCGCCGGTAATGAGCATTTAGTCGCAAATGTTAAATTCCTGGATAATAAAATGTACTTAGCCCCTTCGCTGGTAATCATATATTTCCTATTTTTATATTTGTTTCAATCATTCTGTACTCCACATGTACGCATAGCCTTGGATCACACACACGCAAAAACATACTGGTAAAGCTTACTAGAGGGGTTACGTTTTTATTCACTTTGACCCAAAAGTGAGCACAGATGCTGAAAAATTATTAAACTAAATGTAAGTAACAAAAACGAATATACCTGTTTCCTTCAGGTGGAAATATTGCAACATAATGAAATGGCAAACAGCAATATTTAATCCACACACTATTTAGCGGAATGCGTTTTAGAATCAATTCCATGAAATATGCAATGCATAATTTTAATGATCTAATGAACTTTGTGTTGGGGACATTATAAAAACCAAAATCCACCACATTTGTTTTGCATATATATATATATATATATATATATATATACATATGTATATATTATATATATATATACATATATATATATATATAATATATAAATATATATATATATATATATATATTTATATATTATATATATAGTCAGGTCCATATAATTTGGACACAGGCACAAGTTTCATAATTTTGGCTCTGTATGGCAACAGAATAAAACAAAAAATAAGAAATTAAGATGGATTTGAAGTGCAGAATTTCATCTTAAATTCAAGGGGTTGAACAAAAATATCAATTAAATAGTTTAGGAATTTCCCTCCATTTTTATACACATTCCTCCCATTTTCAGGGGCTCAAATGTAATTGGACAAATGTATATAATCATAAATAAAATGTTCATTTTTAATATTTTCAGTTCAGGTGATTGACTCGGCCATTGCAGAATATTCTACTTCTTTTCCTTCAAAAACTCCTACCATGAAGCGCCTTCCAATCAACTTGGCTGCATGTGGCTGAATCGGTGCAGACAGTATGTCCCTATACACTTTAGAATGCATCCGGCTGCTTCTGTTTTAAGTTACATCATTAATAAACACCAGTGATCCGGTGCCACTGGAAGCCATGCATGCCCATACCATCACACTGCCTCCACCATGCATGCCCTTGCCATCACACTGCCTCCACCATGCATGTCCATGCCATCACACTGCCTCCACCATGCATGTCCATGCCATCACACTGCCTCCACCATGCATGTCCATGCCATCACACTGCCTCCACAATGCATGTCCATGCCATCACACTGCCTCCACCATGCATGCCCATGCCATCACACTGCCTCCAC
>JACXGK010000146.1:78967-125506 GCA_016801125.1 Novumbra hubbsi | reverse complement strand
TATTTTTTGGGGCTTATTCTTGAGGCTTATAAAAGGTTTGCACCTTGTGGTGAACCCTTTGTATTTGCTCTTGTGAAGTCTTCTCTTGATTGTAGACTTTGACAATGACACGCCTACCTCCTGGAGAGTGTTGGCGTGGATGTTGGCTGGATGTTGTGAATGGGATTTTTGTTTATCATGGAGAGGATTCTGCGATCATCTACCATGTTGTCTTCTGTGGACGTCCAGGCTTTTTTTCATGTTGCTGAGATCACCAGTGCATTCTTTTGTTCTCTGAATGAACCAAACTGTTAATTTGGCCACTCCTAATGTTCCTGCCATCTCTCTGATTGATTTGTTTTGTTTTTGAAATACTGAAGGAATTTCCCACACCTGTCCATGAAACCGCTTTTGAGTCAATTTTCCAATTTTATTTATTTATTATTGATTATTATTTCAAGGCCTGTACTTTCTAAATCAATTTGGTGATAGATACCATTAAATTAAAGCTGAGCGTGTCCACTTTAAGTCAATTTCCATTATATAACTATAGATTAAATATGTTTTGGAGAATACCTAACAGAAATACAGGTCCAAATATATATGGACCTAACAGTATATATTTTAATATAAAGTCAGATGTGGCAGCCACACTAATTGTCAGTTTCAACACCTGGATGCATCAACAGACCATTGAGTGTTGCTTCCTGCCTCAAACAAAGTGCCATCTTATCACTTGGAAGGACCTTGTCATTTGTTGACCAGCAAACACTACCAAAAGTTAATATTTTACTGGCTAAACCTATGCACGCGTTATCTTTGGCAAAACCGTTCAAGAGTAGAGAGTCCACAAGAGGTTCATTCAATATTTTATCTTGAGAGGTGATGGCTTTATATTGAACTTCATTATTACTTTTTTGACACGTTTTTCATGTCCTCATCAAGTAGCCAAGATGTTTTGATAATAATGGGTCAGGTAATCTTTAAGCTTCTTGCAGTTCCTAACAAAACCACTGGAGGACGGTAAAGTCCAACAAAATGGATAGGTTGAACATCACAATGAAGGGTGGCCTTGGCGTTTTTGAATGTATTATACTTTGTGAATACATTTATACCCTTGTGGACATAGCCTGGTGGTATTTCGCACTTCAATACAATTTCTGGAACTATGGTCTATGGTTCTGAAAATGTTTAATTGCACCCATATAACGAAGTGTTAATACAAATATGACTGAGAAGAAAATATAACACAGTTGTTGTTTAGGGTTGTATTTTTTTAAGTAGCTGAAAATCGGTGATTAAACATGAACTACAAAAAGAAGAAGGGACAAATATGAAATGTTGGACATCGTAGGTTTTGGTTTTCGTGTGTACAAGTGTATCCCATGTCACACATATCTTAGCAGGCAACAGTAGTGACTAGGTGTATTCTCTTTGACAGTTTGTAAAGTGGTTTCATGACCTCGGCAGTCGAGATCTTTGTGAACCGGTTGACCTTTGTCAACATGTTATTGCACTTTAAACTTGGCATCCTATAGCGTTAGTTATTGCGCTAAGAAACGACTCATTGGCCGTCAAATGTTCTCTTCAACGACGGTAGAAAGGCAGGGGGAAAGTTCTTAAGTAGTCTACATCAGCGTCTGCGAGTGGGCGTGTTTCTCTGTTGATTCAACAGTCTCCGCTCTTCTGTGAATTCGAGAGCGCGAACGCACTTTTCTGTTGATACGAGAACGCAGAAGTCCATCTCTGGCGTGCACTCGATCTTAGCTCTAACTGTCCAAAATTGGTTTAATTGTGGAGAGGGCTTCGATTTCTTTGGGGACATTACCAACATGGACGCATTTCGAGTATTAACGTTGTATTTGCTGCTCCTCTTCATTTGGAATATACCATGTTTTCAGTCAGCTGCTATTATATCTCCCTCAGTACCAAGGAGAAACAAGGGAGCCAGCATCATTCATGATGGACATAGGTCAACCAAATTTCTAAAAAAGATTTTTGCATCGTCTCCTAGCTTAAACATTCACCGAGAAGACTTTAGGGACGCAGTTGTGCCCCACGATTACATGCTCTCCATATACAGGACGTACTCTGCAGCAGAGAGACTGGGACTAAACGCAAGTTTTTTCCGCTCTTCAAAGTCTGCTAACACCATAACAAGTTTTGTGGACAGAGGAACAGGTTAGTTTCCACTTAAATTACCAAGTTATGTTTTTGCATAATACTATTTGAGAATGTCGTTATGTTTGCAGATGCAATTATGCAAACAAAATATGTTATAGCATGATCTATTTTGAAATACTTTTATTTATTTAGTTATTGAAATGCCAAAGCGAAAAATAACATAACTACAAACTACAAACTCTTTGTTCGACAACTAGTCCGTTTTTAGAAGGGATCAAATCAATGCATTTAAATTATGTGTTTTTTGTTATGACATTTCCTAATTATTAATTAATAAACGGACAACATAATACAATTATCTCATTGGCCTCCGAGTATTAAGTGCACTGGAACATTAGCACTGTTTTTGAGGGACACATTACATTTGTGTTAGCATTTTGTCTTCTTTGAACTCTTGGGACGAATTTGAAATTGTAATATGAGTACGCAGATTTCCAAAGTATAAAGTTATATTAGACCTACATTGACCCCCAGGTAATACGACAATAAAACACTAATTGAGGCACTCTCTAAATGAAGGTAGTAAATCATTCATGGGTCCCGGCGTGCAGCAAACCCATCCTGTTCTAAACCTCGTCGTGTGTACGGACTACAATATCGCGGAACTGGGCCAGTTATATTGATCACAATACATAATATTTTTTCCAAAGTACTTTAGAAATCATTTACAATGTTGGTACACCCCTGGATGTGATTACATGTTAAATTTCGTTTTACGGATTTGTTGCAAAATAAGTCTTAAAAATGTATGAGTTGTTTAAAGTTAGCAGGGTGATCTGTATGGCTAACTCTGCACTTTATAAACGGAGATATTTGAATGAGTTCGGACCGGCTGCAGGTGGTTCGGAGGAGTTAACTCTGGAAAGGGATATTACAGAATTGAGCAGATGAACTACAACAAACAGTGCATCGACAAAAGCCAATTTAATTCAGGATTATGTTAGAGGAGAAGTATTAGTTGTGGTCATGGTTTGGATTATTTCCCATCTGTAACACAGAGAGATTCACATTTTAGAGATGGATAGTAGACAGATTTGATGAACAAGACTCACTTTCCCTCTCTGATTTTGATTTAAAGTGTCACTGGCTCTGATCCTTTGCTAAACTCTCCGAGGGTTGCTAAGCATCGAACCGCTGATTGGAGTTTTTGAACTCGGTGATCTAATTGAGTGTTGATGTCATAACATATCAAACATTGTCTATTCTCTCATAAATGACCCTGCTCAGACAATGGCACTTAACCAAAAAAGATGGGGAAAAAACAAAGAGTACTTCCTTCGCTATAAAGTGGCTAGTTTTTTACTGCGTACCTCCCTGTGCGACCGCCACTTTAATTGCGGAAAATTATTTTTCTTCCGTTCTCTCAGCACAGTGGTGGTTTTTAAAATTCTGGATTTTAACAATAGCCTCACAAGAGTAGATGTGCATTGCAGAGTAATAAATATTCACGAGAAATCTTTCGTGGGTAATATTTAAATGTTGCGCAGTTTCAACAATTACGCACAGATATAATTGGAGACACTTGTGTTTGAACAATACACTGGATCCTTATTTGTTTATATTTTGTAACCTTTAAACAACGTATGCTAAACAGATCAGAACACTTCTCTAGCATGGTTATTCAAGTTACTCATTAAAACGCAAACGGTGCACATTGGCCCGAAAATGGGCCCTCGTTTCCACTTCCTAGCTCGCTTTTTTCCTTAAGCAACGTTGTAAGACATTAATGATAACATCGTATCCTTGGGATCTATTGCCCTTAATATAAGATGTACAATAAAGGTCCTTAGATTAGTAATAAAATAGTTATCTTTAATATTTTGTTCAGATAAATAACACCATCTGAATGTTTATAATTTCCTAGTAAATAATGTCAATTAAAACGTGCCTCCTTAATTTGTCAAGTCTTACCTCACAATACACAAACTGCAATGGTCTAGTTTTCAAAGAGATTGCCGCTTTAAATTCAATATAATCAGACTGAGCACTGTCGAAAAGGGAATGTTGTCGTTGGCAAGAGGAGGTGAAATATAATCGGGGAAGTATTTTAATGAGGAAGAGGGGAATTCAGAACTGTTAATTATTTGGTGACCTTGTATTCGATTTATTTGAGGTCTTATAAAAAACGGTAATGTATACCATACGTGCAAAGTTACTGAAACAAACACACGGCTTCAATTTACCTATTATTGAACTATACAGGGTTCACATGGAAAATTACTGGGAACCAGATTACAATATCTATTTGGAATAAAATAATGTGTTTATGATGTATGGCGTATATGCGGGTGTTAGCTAGCTCACAGTGCGCAGTTGTTTATAGTAACAAACATTCAAATAGGACACAAACATGTCTGATTAATCACAGGTTTAAAGTATTTACATTGATGGTCCAAACATAAACGTGGTGACATTATATGCATAACTGAAAACATCACTAATTATGTTCTCTTATCGTGAATGCGAAGGAAAATCAAATTGTGTTTGAGGAGTCAAGACATTATTGAATGTTTACCAATTTTAGCATTGCCATAACATATATTTGCAATTATCAATGATTACTCGTGATGACGAAATAGTTAAGTAATTAATCGAAAGATATAGCATATTGAAAACGCTGTTAAACACGTCTTCAAATACTTTGGGTTTTATAGTCAAAATAACATACCAACATGTTCATAGGCTATTTCGTAGGTGGAAATGTACATAAGAAATGTAATACATAATGTACTTAATATTTTCCATTTTAGTAATTTAGATGACGCTTTTGTCCAGGGCGGTAAACATTTGCGAATGAATACATCTCTGACCTTGTCTACCCATGGGAATCGAACACACACCCACCTGCTTTGCAAAATCTACGTTCTACCAACTAAACTAGACAAGACTATAATATTCAAACTCTATCAAACTATCCAATCCTGTAACGGTGATTGAATATGTGTAGTCGAGGCCTGTTGGGTATCGAACAGATAATAATGATGTTTAGTCGAGTGGTCAGTAGCCTATGACGTCTTTTGCCCGTTGTTTGGCAGATTGAACTCCCTGGTATATTTGCTCAACAATTTTAAAATGTATTTTAATGACCCATTTAATTTAATAAAAACATAATACAAAGGCTCCTAATTTAGTTAAGTTATTCCCCGTGTCCGTCGTTGGACTGATATTATAAAACTGTAATAACCATAAAAACATGTTTTAATAACTGTATTACATTGATTGGCAGTTCAGTTGAACATTTCCTGCGATTTGGCTTCACTGGCAGACAAAAGTGTGTGTACCTCCTAATTTAACGATTATATTATTAAAATGCATACATTTCGATTATGTGACAATAAAATTATATGATTACATTTTTGGAACGCGGACTACTAAATCTGCAAATAGGCTCGATGTCGTCCAATACAACATTGTTAATTGAGTTTTTATTGGAGCCTGCTCATGAACAGTGATATCAAAATAAATAATAAATAGCAACAAATAAAGTATAGAGTGAGAAAATAATAGAGATGTATGGCCAGCTGGCAGCTGCAGTTCTTTAAAGGATCTTAAGTGTGCACTTTACACTCTACTCATCAATTGCATCGGAGCAACTTATGACATTTTGTTGATTCCATCTTTATTTTCAACTGCTAGTAAGGCTTTAGTAAATATGTCATTATTATTACGTTTACGTCGCTGTTTTATTAAATTGAATTAGTTGGCTGAGATTTTAAAAATAACGAATGGATATAGGAAAAATCTATTATATATGATGTTAAACATGAGGCCTTTATATTTCATTTGAAGATGTGTCAGTCGTAGTTGAGCCCAGCTCTACTGCAAAGTGGGTACTGAAAAACAAGAAAGAAGGCCAGCGGATCTGGCCTCTTTGTGAGAATGTGTACCCTCCTCCCTGCCTCTTCAAAACACTGTACACTCTAAGTGAATCTGACTGCAATTATTTCTTTTTTATCTTGCAGACGATCTCTTGCACTCTCCTTTGCAAAGACAAAAGTATCTGTTTGATGTCTCAACCCTTTCAGACAAAGAGGAGCTGGTTGGAGCTGAATTAAGGATTTTCAGAAAAGTGCCCGGGGATTTCCAAGCGTCCCCGACAAGTCTGTATGACATTCAATTACTCTCCTGTCGATCAGAACGGCTACTGGATTCCAGATCTCTTGACCCTCTGGATTCCCAAAAACCAGGATGGGAGGTTTTGGACGTGTGGGGAATGTTTAAAAACCCGCATCATTCAGCCCATGGTAGCCAGATTTGTCTCCAACTCAAGGCCACTCTTGGTAAATCAGAAACGGAAGTCGATTTAAAACAGCTGGGATTTGACAGAACCGGCCGAACCCAGCAAGAGAAGGCCATCTTGGTGGTTTACACCAGGTCCAAGAAAAGAGAGAACCTGTTCAACGAAATGAAAGAAAAGATCAAGTCACGTGGATCGGAGAGCCGTTCGGACGAGGAGAGGGGGCTGCAGTTTAAAGCCAGACGCAGACGTAGGACTGCATTGAACAACCGTCATGGGAAGAGACATGGCAAAAAATCCAAATCTAGATGCAGCAAAAAGGCTCTGCACGTGGATTTCAAAGAGCTAGGGTGGGATGATTGGATCATTGCGCCGTTGGATTACGAGGCGTACCACTGCGAGGGCGTGTGCGACTTCCCATTGCGATCGCATTTAGAGCCAACAAACCATGCCATCATTCAAACTCTCATGAATTCCATGGACCCGAATAGCACACCACCTAGCTGTTGTGTTCCTACCAAACTAAGTCCCATCAGCATTCTTTACATAGACTCGGGCAATAACGTTGTGTACAAGCAGTATGAGGACATGGTTGTTGAACAGTGTGGCTGCAGGTAACGACCTATTCTAGAGTACTCTTGAAAGTATTTAAACCCCGTAAAATCAAAGATAAGTCAGTCGGTCCAGCTTAGAGCATGAAAGCTTGGCTACAACTGTCCATGGCCTATCTGAAGCATTATAGACCCACGCGTCTGGTCTTTTCATGATGCGTCTAAACTTTACTCAAAAGGGATCTGCCAGAGGTGTTATTTGTAGTGTTGGCCAGTGCAAGCATACATATTTATTTTTGTCCAAATTTAGAGTCAGTAAAATTTCTCATAACCTTAGATGTTCATTTGCTGTCTTTATTTACATGCCGAGCCAACTTTTTTCATCCTTTTGACACGTTTTTCAATAGCACAGTCTATTGTTTGTCAGGTCCTGACATGGATTGAGAGGCTGTCATAAATCATTAGCCTATACCCACAGTAGATAAATGGGCATCAAAATGGCTCAGGAGCTGGCCAATCTGTACATTCACATTTCAGTATAATAATATACAAAGTTGTTAGATAGGCCATTATAACGTTAACGTCTGAGGACTTGTAGAATTGGTGGCCTTTCCCTCGTGGACTGTGTCTAAAATGGGCACCTGTTCAAACTAGGCCGCAGTCACGGGATAGCCCTTGTGCATTGTTGCAGCTCCCTGCTACGGTTTTGCAAAGAGGACTCATTTGTTGCGGGTGTTTCCAGGCTCACTGCCAGTGACCAGTCTAAACTACCAAGCTCTTCTGATGCGTTATCAATAGGCCGTAGCCCCCACTCCCCACCCCTCCCTCTCGAAAGGTGAATGTAATCTACCAAACACAATGGGGTCTGAGGAAAAGAGATAGCGCGGGTATGCCTAGAAGAGATTTCCCTGCGCCTTGCTTCCTCGGAATCGCTTTTAAGTCATCACAGCCAGGGGAATCGAATGTAAGACTAAATAGACAAGTAAAACTATTGGATCTATGGAAATTGGCATTCATATTGTGCCTGCCCTTGACAGTTGACTGACTTGCTGAAGCACCGTGAAAGGCGACTTGGACCCGGTTGCACACAGGAGCACGCGGGGACACCAGAGGCTACGTTAAATAATTAAGACAAACATTTGCATCTTCAACGTCTGCATCTTTACAAAATGCACTTCCACAACTGACTGCGCCTATGTCATGTAGTCAGGAAGAAAGGCTTTTTCATGATACATCGACTGACCAGAAAAGACTCGTAAAGGAGATGATATTTATATGCACATTAGCTTTGAATGCACTGCTGTTCATTATTTGAGCTGTACATATTTGTATAGTTAAAACTTTACAAGTGCAACGGATGGAGAAATGACTTAATGCATTTCTTTGTAAATGTACATACCTTAAATGCACTCAAATCGTTATAATTTCTATTCTATAATAATTTTATTATTTGTGATGTACAGAGTTTCATGATAATCATATATTTCTTACATTGATAAGAGTAATTTAAGATGTATCCAATATTTGTTTTTTGCTAAGGGTGGAAATACCATTATTGATGTCTACCTCATAATTACATAGGTCCTGAGTTCTGAGGTGCATTCAACTAGAGTGTTACGTTTTTTTTCAATGATATATGAAATTATACGTTTATATACATACATATTCATGGATACTATTCCACACCATTACTGTACTAATAAAAGGAAAAAAGAAAAAAACGTAACTTCCCTTGTATTCCCATGACTCTATTCCCCGTTTAATTTGACAGAAATTGGTGACGAATGGAAATCATCACTTTGAAGTGATGTGTAACTCAACGTCCGCCCCAGTGAAACTACACATCTGAACCTCACTAATTACAATACTTCTAACATTATTGGGAGTAAATAATGAATAGTGTCATACAAGGAGAAAAAAGATTTGAATAATGGTGGAAACGCATACTTCTTTTTTTAGCTTTGTCTAGTTTCTAAAATATTAAGTAAAACTCTGAGAAGGTCCCCTTTCATTTTTGGATTACAAGTAACTAGAAAAATAATCTCGTTTTTCCCCTTGGTTTAAAAACTTGAATGGGATATCCTGTTTGTTTGTATATTGTTGACATTTCTCGAGCATATCAAATTTTCAATTAATTGTAATCTTATTAGACAACAATGCGTCCGAGATACATGTCCAAATCTTAACCAATAAATGTGTTTGAATTTCAAAACCATCTTTTAGTGCAGCATGTTGTTTCATTTCCTGTGGACTAAACTCAACATTCTACCCCTTCTACGATTATAATTACTTCAGCTGGTTACAGCATTGACGCCGTAGACTTAGTGCCATTTATTGTCATGCGGTAGAACTCATTGGGAGCGACAGCGAAGCTCGGATTCCTTTAAAAGTTAATACAATGTAAACAAATCATTCATCTTTATTGGTAGGAGTTCATAGGCTATAAATTATATAATGGTTCTGCAGTCCATTCACTTATTGCAAGTCATAGGGCCCTGCCTCAAGCCACAGAACATTTTATGGCTTTCACTTACATGTAAACAGCAACATCTCCCTCCATAGCCAATGTTATTGTTCCGCGTTCTGCTAAGTGCTATAAGCTAAAACGTCAACGCGGTGGCCATGCAACTCAATGAAAATGCAGTGACTGTCGATGATAGGTCACTGAATAGATGAACCACAGCTATTTCCCAATGAATTAGCCACCCCCCAGGGTCAAGTTTACTTAACACTTTAACATTTCCCAATCTTCTGGATGACAAAAACTTTGAAAAGAGGGAGTGCTTCCATATAGGCTATCGACCTTGGCCTGGAAACAATTAGGAAATGGCTTTGAAATGTTAGATGTTATCCAGGCTCTTTTACAGGATCATGTCACTCCCCACATGTTCGCTAGGGGAAAGAGAGGACACTAAGTGCCCTCTTTAGCGGCCCCTGCAAATAGCTGACACAACTACCAATCCCATGAGTATAACCAAATGACCCTTCAGGCTATGTCTTTGTGGCTTCATTGGACAGCGTCAGGATTTTAAGTGACTAATCCCAGCCCCCCTTCAGGCACAGTGTAGTGGCATTACCGATAAAATACCCATATTTTACGATGAGATCTGCAGTTTTAGGTGAACAGAGAAGTGCTACAGGTGGTGTGAAGACCATGGTTGTAATAGTTTGGCTGCCATTAGGCCAATGTCTTCTATGCTCCTTGGTGTTTGTGGGATTGCTTGAGGGTTTCAAAATACCCTTAAAATACAGCTTCTCTCTCTCTGGGAATTTTTGATTTGTTCATATCCATTATTGGATAAAGGGCTGTGACGAAATCCATGGTGTAGGATGTTGCCAGAACGCTTACATGCCAATGAAAGGGAAGGAATGTTGTAGTTTACTGTTCTTAATCATTCACTCTTCACTGCTAATGGCCTTACATAAAATAGTTTTTTCCTCTTAGTTGCATAATTGTCTTAGTCACCATTATGGGGAAGCCATTCAAAGAGGGAGGGGTGTTTAACATTTCTTTAGAATATATTTATTTAATCCAACTTTTGTTGGCAGAGTGACTGCTCCCTTTCATCAGAAAATGTGGAGAATGTCTAACACAAATAGTTTTGACACCACACATCTGTGCACGACTGAGTTTGCTGCCCATTTCTGGTCCATGACCATCCTTGATAACATAATCAAGATCTACACAGTTTTTTCAAACTGTCCGGGAGTATCTCCAATTTTAAAAACACAAGTTGGCTCTTTAGGACTGACATTTTCTCCATACTTACTCCCCCCCCCCCCGCTTTATCAGTGATGTCCTCATCCAGTGGGGAGAATTAATCAAACGTAACATTTAGAGAAGCAACTTCTCTGCAAGTCTACAGAGAAGTGGACATACGTGGTCCAAAGCATTCTATGGCATACTTGAACTGTCGTTAATAGCTGACTTGAGAATGCTTGATTATGTAGCTAGAAAATGCTTGATTATATATCGCATTCAATTTGAGTTTTTGCTAATGTAGCATGACGATGCTTGATTATGTAGCATTAAAAGGCATCATTGCGACACTTTGGACTAGGTTGAGTTTTATATATATTTTTTTAATGACAGTCACTGATGGCCTCTGTACTCAGAAGTTGTTTTCCTGTTTATTTCTGGAGAATTTGTCTCTTCAATTGTTTTTGTCTTGCATAGACCCAGTGTTTTGTGTCTAATTCCCAGACAGGCAGAGCAAGGTGGCATATTTCCTTTATCTTTCCAAAGCTTGTGTCCACACACACAGAGAAACACATGGACACAAACGCACCCACACACACACAGACTCCCACAAACAGAATCGGGTTGGTTTAAGCGTTAAAGTCTAACTGGATGTTGGTGAACATGCACATGTGTGTGACTGTGTGTGCTCTAGAGGACAGAAGGACATTAGCACACACAGATGGACAGATGAGTGTTGCGGAGTTACAGCAGATGCCTAGACTGACCCCTGCTGCCGCCCCGCGTTGAACCACTGGCCTCAGGACAAAAGGCGGGGTGAGTCCAAACAATAAATAGACTTGTTTGTGCCTAAATGCCAGAGGTCACATTTATTTTCATTTTCTGAGACAGAAAGTGAGTAAAATCAGGGCAACAATTCCATAGTTTTTTATATCAAGTATGATTTTTGCTTCAGGGTGTCTTACAACCCAAAGTTTCTGACCAGTAACTTAAATGTTGCAGGGTTGAATTACCAACAATCTGTTGTCCTATATTTGAATAAGACAGTAAACCCAAATTTTTTCTGTACGTCTCTCTGGATGCCAGCGTATGCTAAGTGAGTAAATTGTAAAATGGAGTAACGAGTCATGATGCTGTAAAGAGAGGTGGTTGCCCCTGGCATCTGCTCTTGGTGTTAAAAAAAGGAAAACACAGGGTTAACCTAACAAAGGACTAATGTGGCATCTGCTGGGTTCCTTTTTTCCCAGCCCTGCGGATGTTAGTCATGAGGACCCTCTGCGGACCTGTGGTAACCCACCCGGTACCTCTCCACCGGCCGGGGTACCCTTAAGCCATACAAGGGGAAAGGCCGGCAAACACATTCCCAGCAGATCACCTGTTAATCCAATTACACCCCAGCCTTTGATGCTTTATGTACTTCACTAACCATCGTCTCATGATGGTATATATTAAATGAAATCGAAGCATTAGAGAACGGTGGCAAGTTTGACAGAGTCCGGGAAGGAATCAGTTTAAACGGTAGATCATGGCGAAACGTTTTAAAGCAAGACCGGTGAAGGTTACGCCAGAGACAGAGTGTTGACTGGGTGAGGTTGACGGATCTACAAGTTCCAGCTCAACCTCTTTGGTCCGTTTATTCTCTCCAGGAATGTCCCAGAGTGGCCTTTCACCCCGTTTCGTCTTGTTGCTACTAACCAGGACTGTGTCGAGGGGGTCGTGCTGCTCGGTAATCACACTTCAAATTGCTTGTGTGCCACAAGCTTTTTACCCGTAAGTGCCTATGAATTGAAGCGCCTAGCTACAGACCCAAAACAAAGTTTCTTCTTTGTGTGGGTGTATATGTATATATTTGTCAGGGCATTTGTCTGAGTGTCTGTGTGCGAGACTAACTAGTGTCTTTGTGCGTTTGTGTGAGTGTCTAAATGCGCTGGATACGAGAGTAAATTTGCTCAGTTACTTCGACAATGCTCATGTTTGGGGGCAAAGCCAGGACATGACCTCCCTGTCAATTCACATCTGCGATGGCAACTGGAATGGTGCTGGGAAGAGGAGAAGGCCTGCGATTGGCCAGGGGACCGGCATGCCTTTCATTGGTCAAGAACTCCAGCGCATAGCATGAGGGGGAGTTGGGGAATGCTTGACCAAACCAGCAGCTTGAATTGAAAACCGGTCATGGGGTTGCCGGGTGATGCAGAGCTAAGAGGTCCTGATGGACAACTCCACAGCTCAGAGAAGGCAAAGCTTTCACTGAAAAATGATGCCTGGGGTATCTCAAAAGGTCAGGGCCCCGAACACCAGCACACTGCATCAATCACGAGCCGCCGCGGCTCACCTGTCTAGCGTTTCAGACACGCCGTGTACAGTTCGCCTCAATTACGCTTGATTACGAGGTGTGGAGGACACTCCTGGCCCATGGAGAAAAGATCAGATGGCCAATAATGCATCTTCGGATTGGGTGACTTTCTATCAACAAAACAACAGGGCAACTTTCACCGGGACGGATTTGACTGAATGCCAGGTCACACACTCTCACACACGTATAAAAAATACATACACACACAAACACACTGAATGGTGTACAAAAGGGAGTAAAAAATGTCAGGGTATCTTAGCTCCCTCAGAGTAATTACCCCATGATGTTGGTGGCGGATGGAACTGTTGCAGATGTTTTATGACGGGGGCCCTCGGTCCTCTATTCAGGAATGCCATCCCCTTCCCACCCTCTGTTTTCCCTTTTACACACACACACACACACACACACACAGACGCACATGCGCAAATACGCACACACTGGTAATACTCTCTAAAGGTTTGGTTTGCTTCACTGCTGGTGCTGAAAATGTGTAAAATGTGTGTAATTTTAACGTTTCAGCAACAGTTTCTCTGCGTTTTAGTATTTTTGCCCTCATTCCTGCTTTTCCAATTACCTGGCTTGGCTTATGTGGTCACAGAGGTTGTTGGCATCGGTGTACGAAAGGACCACATGTCTGATGGTCCCTTCAATGGGAATGTTCCCAGGCTGGCCAGTAGCATCTTGCCCCATGGGGGTGGAATCAGCTGGGGGAAACCTCTTCGAGGAGCCAACGGCCTGTGGATGATAGCAGGCCAAGATTTAAACCCGCTATGACACTATCTTGACAACTGTTGTTTCCGCTAAAAGAAACGATAATTGAAGTAAAGACCGGTTAGCCTTTTCAAGAGCAATAGCCTTGGGTTCCTCGACGAGAAGTGTTTGATGTGCTGAAGTCTCTTGCTGTGGTTTCAGTGGCTGTTCTGGTGTGGTTCTTCGAAAGTCGGTCTGTGAATCGAATCAATAGTTAAATAGCATTTATGCCAAGGCAAAATATCGGGTGGATCGGTGGATGAGTAGCAGTCTAATTAGAGGGAGCGTACTGCAAACCTCCCCTCAGAGGGATCAGTACGAGTATTGATGTTTACTACACTTTACATTACAGGCGGTGGGATTCTAAAATGCAGTGAGTGCATTTTACAAGTAATTTAACCAACACAAGAAGAATTGTTTGGAGAAAAAGGCCTGTGCTCATCACCAGTAGTCTCTCGGAGCACGGACAGTGGAAAGTTGTCAGGTACAAGTATTTTAACAAACGAGGTCAGCGGAGGAACAGTTCTTATTAATCATTTACAGGCACGAGACAAAGAGCCCCGGCGAGACCAGATAGCCCTGACGACCCGAAGGGCTTTGTGACATAAACACAGGCTCATCTTGTTACAAACACAGAGAGCACGGTGACATTTTGACGCTTTGCTATGATCAATTCAAGCTTTTCCGACTGTGTATTGATTTCCGCATTGGGACATGATTTTTCTAATGTCAGGCCCTCATTGTTTTTGTTCCCAGTTGACCCTAATTATGTAGAAAAACTCTGGCTGTTGTTTTCTGAGATTCTTTCCGGAATGAATAAAGCCTGATCCGTTTTTGCTTGATGTTACGACATCTCACATGGTTGAAAATGTGCATTTATTCAGAAATGAGTCACATATGTGGTTTGTATTTAATTCAAATCATTCCTTATAATACCACTGTCCGTTTTGAGCGTTATAAATTATTAGGTTTTTATAGGCTTTTATGATATAAGGAATGTTGCAGTTTTGTTTGACCAGATGTAACTTTATCACGCGTTCGCTCTTTCTTTCTAGTCTTGCCTCTCTCATCTTAGTTCGAAGCCCCCCAACCCCCCCCCCCCCCCCGCCCCCCGATGCACAAAAAAAGTGAGCTCTCACACAATATTTCTGTTTGCTGTAATCTGACCTTTTTGTGAACTGCGGTGAAGTGAAAGGCACTTTCAGCCGGCAGAATCAAATGGCAGAAGCCATATGCCTTTCAACTGATACAAAGGTGGGAGAGACGGGGGGGTTTGGGAGGGGGTGGGGGGGAGGGAGGGGCGGGGCTTTGCATGCTAGGGTGAAAAGGAAAGTGCAGCCGCACTGCTGGTAAAGTGGTCTCGGCGGCGTTGGTGGTGGGGTGACGGGGGTAAGGGTGTGCGTCTCCGTGTGTGGCAGGGTGGGCGGGGGGGGGTGGTGTTGCCTAGACGTGCCACGGAACACAAGGAGAGGACACGGTAGAATGTCCCACAGACTTTTCAGACGAGGCTTTTTCATGGACGAGTGAGCTGAGCAAGCGGCATTCCTTTCTCTCTTGTGAAAGTGCGCGGCCCTCCGCGTGTGTGCGCGTGCGTTTGTGTGAACGCGCTTCGCGCACCAGGGATTTTGGCAAAGATGCTCAGAGGTCAGGGTCAGGCTCCACTCGACCCCAGCGCCCACAGAGGCCTGACGGACAAACCTCACCCTGCCCTTGAAGCCGACGGTCGTCTCCGTCCTGGCTAATGACTCACCGGACACTTGGGCGTCAAACATCAAGTGTCACGTGCACCTCGTCACATCTCGCGTGGTAGAGCGTGCGACAAACACCAAGCTTGGGGCGGAGTTGCACGCCCGCCAGCGGTCGGTTTCTCCAAGACATTCGGCTTGGGCGGAACCGAGCGCGGCAAACGTGTGATGCGCTTCACGTGCGGGGGACAATACCGAGGCTTGATAAACTTACCAAATGGAAAATGATTTGCTGCCCCATTACGATACAGGCCTATAATCTGTCTTTCAGTTCCATTATGGATGGGGGTAAGACCTGCTTTGTAGCCGGGGGATGGGGAGGACAGGAAGTATGTTTGTATAGAAGCAACATTAATTCATTCCTCTCCGCGCTCTTTGAAGAGCACCAGCAGCTATGACAGGCTAAATGTTTCCAGAGATGTCACATTTCCACAAAATCTAAAAAAGGGGCTCTCGTGAGCACTCATCCTTTCATGTTTGATCCTGCGTCGGAGATTGTATGATAAACAGACTGGGGGTTGGTGTTGGGGGTGGCGGTGCCGGGGTAGGGGTGGGGGTGTGGAGGATGAGGGGTGGGGAATGTACACCAGGGCCTGGTCCTGCCGGGTCTGCCACAGGATCCAGATGCCTCAGCAAATTAGGTCTTTGTCTACTTCAGAGGGGAGGGGGCTTGAAATGCAAGTCTGAATTAAGATCTGGAGTTTCTCTTCAACCTTCTAGGATTGCATGGATATTGCGCTGAATCAGATTAATTCGCGGCTACTTCCACGTCTCCTTTGCGTCCTCTGTCCCCCCCCCGACCTTAAACTTGTGTACTTCTTTCCAGATCGCGTGACAGACACTCAACAGATGCTCCCGTGTCTCTACATTAAAGAATTAGCTGTTAATAAACTGTCCTGAGCCGGTAAAGAGGATGCATGCTATTAATATGAAAACCCACGACAATATATTCTGTATGACTAAGGACAACATAGTCAATATATTTTGTAGATATTTACATTTTAGCAGTTACTTGTTCAGTCAAGACGTGAAAACAAATGTCAGAAAAATTGTTGAACCTATAACATCCAGTTATATAATATATTTCCTTTTGGTAACACCCTGCTTGAAAGAAATAGGGAAATATCACGCAAAGTGGATTGCGCCACATGGCATCTAGGCTAGTTAATGGAAATGTCATATAAAACTCATCCATCCTTGTCCAGCATCTACACAGAACAACTTGGCTCCCTTTAGAGGGACGCTAACTGATCTACCATGTTAAGCAAAACAGTTCAAGTTGCGGCAACAGGCGAAGCTCAGATAGAAAACAGTACAGGGAATGAAACGTTTACCCCAACTTTTACAATGGGGTTGCCCCAACGACTTTGGGTTGGTCGGATCTGAGTAAAACAAAAACAACGCATTAGTGCGCTTAGATAAAACACAGAATTTACTGGCCAAAGAACATTGTCCTTTGTAATTAAGTGTTATTTTCAGTTGTGAAATCCGCATTTTTTGATGACATTGATGCTCCAGCCAGGCCACTCCGGTTGCTTAGTTACTTTTCAGATGCACTTTTATTATTGAGGTGTTATTTAGAAAAAAGTCATCACGTGCCAAATGAATGAATAACCATGGAACAATGACCTGTGTAATAATGGGTTATGATGCCGGCTAGTTGCAATGTGCTGCAGTAAATGTTAACATTTTAGTGAACACTAGTTTTGGCCCAGGGGCAACCAAGTTTATAACCCGGCAAGAAGAATGCCTTTTTAGCTGATGAGCTCATCAGTCAGTTGCATAGGTGCAGAATATGTTGTATGGATACTTAGTCATAACGATGATTTCTTACTGTCTATGGCATTATGTTGAAATTTCACTGAACCAAAAACATAATCCTAAGGACTTTTCAGCACCACCTCTCTTCCTCCCTGCTGTTCTATCTAAATAACTTTAAGGGCATTTGTTTACTTTGACATAATAGGGGAACATTTTATAGTGTACATAGTGAAAACCAAAATAAAATGAAAACAGAAAATTCTCTCTGTGACCGATGTAAAGCAATTGTCTCTATGTCTCTCTGTCTTTCTCTGTCTCTCTCTGTCTCTCTTTGTCTCTCTCTTTTTGTCTCTGAGGTAAAGCTGGTTGAGTACTCCATTGGAGAGCAATAAAACGCTCTCAGAGAAAACAGAGCTCTGGAAAAGAGGCAGTAAAGTGAATGTAAACCGATGCAAGAAAGAAAAGAGAGAGAGGGGAAAAAAGTCTAGCTCTCGTAAAAATAAATCATAAAAATACCAGAACAGTAGTGAAACATCTTTTCATTATTCTTAATAAAATCCCTAAACAAGCGAGCGTTAATGGGTAAGGTTTCATAACATATGAGCATTTAAATGTCTATGAGTCCTATTAAATTTACTGCTCACCTTACAGACATGATCAATGGAAATACTGATTTTTCCAGGAAATAATTCAGCATTTTTGATGAATGGAGTGACATTTGATGAAGTGAAACAACAAAAAAACAGTGATTCAGAAGCATTCCAATTACTAAAAGGTGTGGTTGATCTCTTTACTCATTGGTTCACAGCCAGACAAAAAACATGCAAAACCAAAAATAATGGCCACTGACAAATTGAAATCGTACTGGTTACCTTTCATCACCAGTGAATGCCATGGTGGGAGTGCTTTTGATTGGAACATAATTAACACACACAAACACAATCCCCTAAACCTAACCCTGTACCTAATCCTAACCCTCCCCAAAAATAACCTTCACACTTAAAGTTAACCAAGCATTCAAACCCTAAAACCTAGACCTAAAATGAATACAAATGTTTTCTTTCTTCTCAAACCTCAAATCCTGACAAAAAATAAAAAAAAACACTATTCTTAAGGAGGGCAAGCTGAAAAATATCATGTAGGGAAAGATTTGTAAGGACTTCCAAGCCCCACGATAGAAAGTAGCGATAGCTGAATTTTCCCAGGGGCTAGCTTGCCTGGAGGATGGCATGAGCTAGGATCTCCTGGTGGGTTCGGTATGAGCCGCTAGGGAGGAGGGCATTCCAGAGTTCCAGCCAGGCTGATCGGCTGCTCCTTCCGTCCCTCCGAGGCAGTGTGCCACTGCAACCAGCAGGGAGCCCCCTGAGTGGCACATCTCGTTAACGGGTGTGTGTGTGTGGGGGGGGGATAATAAGTGAGAAAAGAAGATCCAACAGAGGAGGGGTACAAAGATGGCAGCCCCAGTGCACTGACGACACATTCCTGTTACTGGCCTTGTATATGGTTCCCCGAAAATGTATTTGAGTGGTCAATAACACAGTACAGAATATTAGCGTCAAGACAGTGTCTTTCTCATCGTTCACGACATAGCCACGGGCTCATCTTTTGCCTGCCGTCAGTCAGCATGGTAAGAGGCTCAGAGACAGTTTCTGTCGGTAAGCCATCAGACTTCCCAACACCTGATATGCCTGCTCACCTGCACAGACTCATCTGAGCACTCATTCACTCACACGCTCTGCCATTTAAACAGACATGCACATGCTCATACGGATCTTTCTGCATACTACAATTACTATGTTTGATCTCACTGCTTAAACATTGTTTCTGGCTTTTTTCCCCTTACAACATTGTTGAGTAAGAACCTGCAAGGAAGTTCATTTCGATGTGCGGTATGCTCAGCAAATGCATCTTAACCACTAACCTTTGACAATCATTTGGATAGTCCTGAAACATTAAGGACGTGACAGGGATCTGCTATATTTATGTAGCTTCTCCTTACCAGTTCACATATTATTTTCCTGCTTTCTAAATTGTATTGTGGGACTTTGTTAATGGCAATTGAGCCAGAATATTGGGATCGTTCTGAAGCATCATTACTGGAAGGGTCAAAACAGAGGGGCACTGACTTAGAAAGGTCTGTTTGGCTGGACTCCTTGACCCCCATGTGACCCCCCTTGCGAACAGTTAAGTATTTCTAACCTGTGTTTAGTCGGCTCTCTGCATTTGCTGGAAGACAATTCAATAATTTAGCTAAAACCGAAAAACTGTTCAGAAAGCCAAAGAACTTCGCCAAAACGTGACAAACGTTCGGATATAACTAAAGATCCCGGGGAGGCGAACGAACGGACAAAAGCTTTACAACCATTGAGTTGTGTCAATAAAAGTTTGGATTTACAGACACGTCGATTTTACGACTCTTCAGTCCAAGTGCCAGCACTATCCACTTACTGCAGGCCAGCCGCGTCAAATGGCTGGAGTGTTTACGCTGCGCAGCCGGTGGCTCGAATCTGCTCTCAGTCACAATGGCTAAAGCATGACATGTTTGCCTGTAGGACTGTAGGACGCACTGTATCCCATTAGCGTCTACTTCTGGGAAGTATGACATAGAATGGAGTACGCCGTTCTTACACTGCAAACACTCGGCCGCCGATCTGTGCATTCTGCTGTTCTTCCTTCCGCTAGCGCTAACACGTGCACTCCAAAACACACACACTTAGCCGTTGCATGTTCATTCACATACAGGGTTTTTAATATGTGGCCATGTGCGTGTCTGTTTTCCTGAGTACGTCTGTGACGGAATCCGCCTCGGATTGATGGCAATAAATTGGGTTTAATAACACTAGGATTAGTTTGTGTGCGCGTGTGTGTTAGTGTGTGTGCATGGGTGGATGTGCACGTTATGAGAAGTGCATTAGGGTCCTGCTCAATGCTTAGAGTGACAGCAATTAATTTATTTGGGTCTTTACAACGTTGAGATTACACAAGGAATATGAAACAGATGGAGCAGATGCTGGTGTATTACATTACAGCCGATATGTATTTGGACAGCGTGCTTTTTCTCGGCTATGCACTCCAGCGCTTTGGGTTTGAAATGATACAATGACAATGGGGTAAAAGCAAAGGCTGTCAGCTTAGATTTTAAGGGATCTTCATCTATCTGAAATAACAGCATGTTTTGTACATATTCCCTGCATAAATAAATCGATCAGAGTTATTGCCAAAACATTAGGGATGCCAAAATCAACTGCTTGCTACATTATGAAGAAGAAAGTAACGGCAGATTACATAGACCAAGGACAATTTTTGTGATGGGAGACCAATGAATGATAAACGTAATTAAGAAAAAAAAATTAAGTGTCTGACGCCCCAGGATGTAGGCTGTCACTACTGTTCACAGAAGTCTTCACCCGTCACAGAGGCAGAACTGCCAGGTGTCAATATCCTTTTAAACTGTTTCCCTAAAACAAATGTTTATTGTGGACATAAATAAGACCTATATTAACAAGTTTCAGAGTGACTGAAAGAAGCATGGGTGTAGAACATTAAGGAACAGTCATACCAACCTATCGGGACGGGTTGTTATGTTTTGGAGATTTATAGCTGCCACTAGAACTGGCTCACTTGTTTTCATTGATTATGTAACTGCTGGCGGCAGAAGTGGGATGAATTCTGAAATGTGCAGAAACATTGTCTGTTTAGATACCACCACATCCCTCAAAACCCATTGGATGGCACATAACTTTGCAGCAAGAAAACAACAAATTAATCGCCTGACATGCATCCAAATGAGGATACATTTCACCTGCGGAAAACAACTGAAGGCAAATTGCAGCAAAACAGAGCTGAAGATGGCTGCAGTTGCCTGGCAGACCAGAGAAGACCCAGTGTCCAGTGATATCTATGAGCTGCAGAATTCAAGCAGTAATTGGATGCAAATTATTTGCAGTGAAGTACGAAATGTGAATTTTTTACAATTTGTCCAAATAATTTTGGTCCACTAAAAGGTGGATGGGACATAGAAAGGGCTGTAATTCCAACATGGTTTGTAGATTCTGGATGTAAATACACTAACATTAAAGGCTAAAGCCTGCACTTTAATGTGTTAGTCATTGTTTTATTTAAGATCGCTGTCCAAATAATTATGGACTGCTTTTTTAGAATTCATTTATTCTCTTTTAAAATTAGGATACCTCAGATTGTACTCTTTCTTCATCTCGCAGAACACTAACAATAGAATGTTTATGACTTTCTGGGGCCAGGAGTGGCAAAGCCGTCTACATTACTGTCTCTCGCAGTGCAGCTGTGTAGCTGCAGCCAGTTTTCATGTCCTGATGGAGACATACTTGCAGTACCAATGAGTCCAACAGAGGGTGGTGCAAAATTGTCTCAGCGCCGCCTGTGGTGGACAAATAGGGCTGCCTTGATTATTGCATCCTAGTGGTAGATTCGGCATCTGGCAGTTCAATTAAGGCTGTTGGCCGGGGAATGCTTTCACCTCCAGTTGGTTGTGCTGCTTTTACCTCCAGTTGGTTGTGCAAGCAGCCTAGCATCACAGGACACTCATCTTAGTTTAAAACTCTGTTAAAACTGCTTGGAAAAGTAGGCATTTCCATATAAACCTATTGAAACCTATGGCATATTCATTAACCAAGAAATGTATTGTATTTTGCTCTTAGCCAATCCGATTATGGAGTATCTATATGAGTTAGTGATGTAATCTAAGGGTTTTGACAGTGATGGGGGATCAGTTAGAGTACAAAGGGTGCGTCGGTTGGAAATAGGTGGGTGGTTATTTATTTTCCAGGGACTGGGTTGGATAAATAAACCCGGAAACATTAAAAGCCCCTTTCCCCTTCACCTTTGAACTTGTGCATTAGATTGTGTAAACATACATTCAGACGCTTAGACAGTGTTTGCCCTGCCATCGTGCTACACACTCTGACGATCATCCTCGGACATAACTCCTCAGCATTCACAAGTCCCCCTTTATGCTTTCGGCGTGAGAGTGTAAAGGGCCATAGATGAAGCACCACAGAATATTTATGTGCAACAGCAGGATTACATCATCAGCCCCCCAACAAACACACACAGACGTAGTCTGGACTCCTCATGGGGATTTTGTTAAATCCAGGAATGGCAAAACGAAAATTTTAAATTCCCTTTGATTCACGTTCTGGTTGCTGACCAAACAAAGACATTTCGGCGGTGCCCTGTTAGAGCGCAGAGAAGATGGAGTTACTGCTCTGTGAATGTCTGGAGAGCTACCTGGGTGGGCAGAAAATAAGCACATGTCAGCAGTCAGGACACAAAAGGTACAATGTAATGGAGGAGGGCACCAGACTAGGAAAGACCTTCTGAGATCTTGAGTTAGGACTCAAGTGTTACGGATGGATTAAAGCATTACACATGCTCACACGGGCACACACATCCTCACCATAAACTAAGAAATTCAATAAAATATCTCCGCCAGACTGAGATTTTATCTCTTCACAGTTGGGGCATGGGTTGTCATTAGCAAAGATTTCCTTAACAACATCTCAGAGGCGTAAATAAACAAACAACCTGATGTCTGATGTGTTCTCCCAGTTAGGTTTACTGGAAACTTCTGGTAATTTATAACCCTAATGTCATAAATCCTATAGGCTATATACCTACTACCTGAATCAGGACTGACCGCAACACAATTTCACAACAACACTTTTGTGTTTGTTGGAAACCGTGTGTATTTGCGCTCGTGTGTAACCAAGCATGTGTGTGTGTGTGACAGTGTTTGTGTGCTGCGGGTGCATATGACCTGCATTATCCCCTTTTACGTTGGTTACAGAGTCCTCCACGTTACTGACTCACGATTGGAGGCCCAAGGCAGACAGCAGGGGTCCCATGCTTAGCTTCCTGTAAAAAATACCTCCGCACTCCACATCCTAATTAATCTGAAGGGCATGCCCAAGATCCCTATAAAATCATACAAGACTATACCAATTTCCTGGTAGCTCGCTTGCTACATGTGCTTCTTGTTCTTTTGCATAAGAGTTTCCTTCCCTTCATCCCAGAAAATATTTCTACCCCCTATTTCTTTTTTCTATTTTCCTTTGGAGTGATTTAGTCATTTGAACATGAAAAAGAGAGAATGTATTTACTGTCCCCTCGACTTAAAAAAAACACATCTATTACATTTGAAAACACAAATTTTATGAAGAGCAACTGTTCAGTGAACATTGAAAACATGTGGTTCCCGCTGGTTTAATATCAAGTACAAATCGAAAGAGATGGAATCACGGTATTGCGGTTGCTGATGGGTTGCTGTGTGTGTCATTCCAAAGCGAGAATCCGTCTTTATCTGTTTGAGTCTCTCGTGGTATATACTGTATGTGTGTGTATGTATTAAGTAACAGCCTGCCTCTAAAATGTAACGAAACATATACTGATTGCCCCACATTGCTTCACCCTAACACTCAAAACCAGTCACAAAGGCATCTGTTGGAGAAACAACAGATCCCTTTATTCAAGTCTGGTGATCAAAAGGAGTTTGTGGTGAACGTCACCAAACCAACCAAGCCGAGAAACGTTACACCAGCCAGTGGTAAGAGGAAACCCACGAAGCTTGGCTTGTGCGGGAGGGAAAACCAATTGTCTGCAGGTAATATGTCCAGAATATTCATCAGGGCAACTGGATTAGTGACCAACAGCCACCCCTCGGTTTGGGTTTTATGAAGCCCCAAAGCGAATCATCCGCACTGAACTGAAGGGCTTTACACAGACCAGGTCCCATTCCTGGGAATGTGTGTGAGTCACTACCGGTGCAGGCTGCTCATGGACAACTGTCTACCGCTGGCCTGCTCTCAATAATCAACCCCCTGAGACCCGTTCAATTAAACCCCCATACATTAAGAATGAACATTTACTGACAATTTTAGGCAATAGCCAGTGCTTAACTGTTTTCTTTGAATGCAGCTTTTTGTAACCCCCGCTCCCAGTGGGGTCCAAGCTGTCCTAATCTGTGACTGGGCACTTTCCCTCTGACTGGGTGTTTGCTGACCGACCAGGACATTTTTATTAGCAGGAAAAGGGAGAACAGTTGTTGCACCATAGCAACAGACTGGCCCACAAGGAAACAACTGTTGCTCAGGAAAAGAAACGTTTTTTTTTTTTTTTTACTGTTTGATTGATGAGGGGGCTGAACGAGTATTGATAAGCAACCATTCGGGGCAAGAGGGGACTCGGCCGAAGAACAATGTGCATGCTGGGAAGGAGAGGAAGTGGACATGTGCAGTAATAAACTTGTGCTGTGGTTTAATTAGTGTTTGTACACTCCTTGGTGAGTTCAGAAGGTCATCGATTATATCTGATTCAGCCAGGGTGGTGGTACATTTGATTCATGTTTCTTTTTTGTATATTTTACATTAAATCATTATTATTGTATACCAAATTATTATTATTTAATCTGTTTCACATATATAGTGCAGTCCAGAAGTATACATTCTTGTGTGTGGTACAATATCTCTACAATTCACTTGGCTTCACTATACAGATCTTAGTGCTGGAACCATCACTCATTGGTTCTATTTGCTTTCACCAATGGAATAGTTTAAATTGTTGATATTGTTTTTGGATCTGGATTTTAAATGGCTAACAAATCAATGACACGGTAAGCCTTTGGTCAGGACTGCCAGTACTTGAGTTCCAGACACTGCATTAACCGCCAAGCATTTTTAAAGTTGCCTCCTACGAGTTAGATGGTAGATACCCTGTTCATGAGCAGTGTATATTTACCCTGTTCATGAGCTGTGTATATTTACCCTGTACATGAGCTGTGTATATTTACCATGTTTATGAGCTGTGTATATTTACCCTGTTCATGAGCTGTGTATATTTACCCTGTTCATGAGCTGTGTATATTTACCATGTTCATGAGCTGTGTATATTTACCCTGTTCATAAGCTGTGTATATTTACCAAGTTCATGAGCTGTGTAGATTTACTTTATTAATGAGCTGTGTATATTCACCCTCTTCATGAGCTGTGTAGATTGATCTTATTCATGAGCTTCTGAGCCACATCCTGAATGATGGCAACCCTTTCTTGCATTATCAATGCTTGGAGTTTGTCAGAATTTGTGGGTTGTTGTTTGTCCACACGCCTGGCCTTTGATCCAAAATGTTGATGTTTTGTTCCCTGAGCCACTTAGTTATCACTTTTGCCTTATGACAAGGCGTTTCATCATGCTGGAAATGGCATTGTTCATCATTAAAATGTTCTTGGATGGTTGGGAGAAGTTACTCTCCCAGGATGTTTTGGTACCATTCTTCATTGATGGCTGTGTTCTTAGGAAAGATTGTGAGTGAGCTGAGAATCAACCCTACTCATAAATGGTCTCAGGATGCTTTACTGTCGGCATGACTCAGGACTGATGGTAGTGTTCACATTTTCTTCTCTGGACAAGCAGGAAGATGCACTCGTACCTGCCTGCTGCCATTCCTGAGCAGGATCTGCACTGGTGGTGCCCAGATCCCACTGCTGAACAACTTTAGGAGACTATTCTGGCACTTGCAGGACTTTCTTGGGTGCCCCGAATCCATCTGCACAACATTTGAACCTCTCTCCTTGAAGTTCTTGGTGATCCAATAAATGGTAGATTTAGGTGAAATCTTTCCACCAGCCATATCGTTGCCTGTGAAGCCCTTTTTTTGCAAAGCAATGACCACTGCACGTGTTTCCTTGCAGGTAACCATGGTTAACAGAGGAAGAACAATAGTTTCAAGCCCCACCCTTCTTTTAAAGCGTCCAGTCTGTTATCTCCAGCCTTATCCTTGTCAACACTCTCACCTGTGTCAATGTGACGATCACTGACATGATGTCAGCTGGTCCTTTTGTGGCAGGGCTGAAACGCAGTGGGAATGTTTTTGGGGGGATTATGTTCAATTTCATGGCATAGTTTGCAATTAATTGCAATTCATATGATCACTCTTCATGAATTTCTGGGGCAATAGACTTTGTAACTAATAACTATATGCATTTCTCTAGGTCATAAAAAATACTTTTGGAGAATCCCAACATTTCCTCCTTGAACAATTCTTTTCACTGGCCCATCCTAAAAAGATTATGATTTAGCTTGATGACAATCTCTCTTTTAAAATAAGCATTACTTACTCGGTGAAGGAGTTAGGGATTAAAGTCAGTTATTACAAATCATGTTTGTCCCATTAGCATAGAACAGTGAAACCGCTGGAACGCTGCTGCATATTTCACCTCAATGTCTTTTATATATGTAAGTTGGCTTGGAATCCCTTACCTCTATAAAGGCCAGACATTGGTTAATGTATTTATATAAGTCGGTCAATGAGAAACTACCTATCTTAATTTGAAAATGAGCACCAGTTATTGAACCTTTTCTCAGCAATGGTTAGTTCTTGAAACACCATGGGAATATTATGAATTGGGTTAAATTGCTGTTGAATTCTATGCTCCACATACATGGAATCCTATTCAAAATGACCTTATGCTTAATGTTCTTGTGCCTAGAAGGCCTAGAACCATTGTATTGTTAATTGTGATTGTTTCTAGATTTCCAGTTGGTGAATGATTTATTTGTATGAGTAAAAGTAAATAAAAATAACATGAATTATAAAATATGTTAAGAATAAGACAGAAGGTGCAGTTTATCTCAGCAATTGCAAATGACAAATGAGACTAATATTTACATGTGCCAGACAGATTGGCATGAAATATTGTCTTTATTGATGATTTAACAGCTAATTGCGTTATGATGAATTCAGGAGCGTACAGAAACCCATATTCTGCTCAGATACAACCAAACATCTCAAAGCTACAAATGGGGATGATTAAGGAAAGCAAGAACAATATACATATTTCAAAGACCTGTACTTCAAAACTCTTTTTGGGAATTGTATTGTATGACAAAAAAGAGAACATTTAGCTTTCAGTCAAGTATTCCTGGAGGTTGGATGCATTTGTCTAAGCAAAAGAACCATTTCAATCTTCTCTTCACATGTCTATGTATGTTTATATGATTTTGTCAGAGAATGAACTACCAATGCGCCAGTCAAGTTTGGCCAACTGCCCAATTCTGCCATGTCACAGCCCATGTGCATATTCCCTGCTACGTGTTCCCCGTCCTGCTGCGGTGGAGTAATATTACCGTGCAGAATAACGGCCTGATTCTTTCAGTGGTTTTATGGCCGCGTCCCCAGATGTCTGTGTCAGGGATATGAAATAGAAGACTTCCAGGTCAAATTTCTGAGGACCCACCGTACACCTCTCATTCCCCAATGTACCCTTCATACGCATAAATGGCATGACATTCGAGGTCTGGCCGGCGTTGTGTTAAATTGAGTCTTTTGTGCAGTCAAAGGTTAGATATTCCAGAGCTCTTTAATCAAGCCATGTTCTCGATTTCCTCCTCTTTGTACCTTTCCCCCGCCTCTCAACCTCACACTAGACTACCCATGTACTGTAACGCAGAACATAACAGCCCTTTAATCTTCTGTCCCCTATTAGAATTGCAAATACTTTGTTAGCGCGTGCGTGTGTGTGCGTCTGTGTAGGAGATGGACATTTTTCTAAGACAGGAGGGAATACTTGTATAACAACCCAATAAATATCAGGGGTATGTTTATTGGTTCTGAAGCATATTTGCCGTTTGTTGGGAAACACTAAACCAAGAAGGGTTCCTGGCGAAGTGCTCGGGTGGTGCTCTTTTCTGGGTCACAGAGAACGCAGAGGAAATCCATTCTGACATTAACAGGCTGCCATAGGAAGTGTTGTTGGATTAAATTAACGTGGTTCGGCCCGGGCGACTGGTTGGTAAGGGGGTAGAGGTTTGGGCTCCTTTTGGGGGAGAGACAGGCAGTGTCAGATTGGAGATGAATGGGATTCTGTGGTCCTGTTTGTTCCCGTACACCAGCAAGAGAATCAGGGAGAGAGTAGGAGAGAGAGACCATGGGTGAACAGGAGAAGAGAAGGGCACGCTCGCGGTGAGAGAGGCACACGTCCTGTTGACGCAGCTGCGATTTCCTTCACTCTTCAAAAAACTGTATTTAATTATGCCCCGGGCACAGGGTGCGTCATCGAATGGGGATGACAGAGTTGAAGGATGAATCACCGATGGACCGATGCCGAGACTTGTTGTTTTTGAGTGAGGGAAGAAAGGTACAGAGAGAATAAGAGAGAGAGAGAGAGAGAGAGGGGTATGGCAGATCGATGACGCCGTTGTTCCTGTCACTCCCCTATAAACATTGAATCAATGTGTGATTCAGGGTCCTGGTTGAGGGAGAGGGGAATACAATGTTCACCTATCTACCCCACCCAAAAAAACGGGGGCAAACACAGAGATCCGCAAGCTTTGCCAATCAGCACTACCCCGCCCTTTGGCATTCACAAATTAATTTGGCGCAAGTTGGCACCCGTCGACCCGGTGCCTTGTTCCATACTCCCACGTGCGTGGCTGACTCCCACGTCATTTTGGAGATGTCATTTTGAGGACATCAAAAGCTATAACGGCATATGTGACCATCAGACGGAACGTCTTAAATATAGATTTTCATAGATCGGTTTTGTTCCCTGGTGAGCACATTTTGTGTGTTTCCCAGAGCCAAATCTCAATTCTAAATGCATTAAATAAGGCGAAAACCAGACTATACTGTTTTGGGTGACTATTTATTTGGCAAGTCATACTTGTCATACTGTCTATCGGTTGATGATCCACCAGTTACCTGCAGACCTTCCTTACATTTTTTGCTATCAACTAGCCCTAATGTTTAACCTAACCAGTACCTCAACAAGCAGTTGCTTATCAACAGTTTGTTTACTTTTTGTTGATCATATATGACAGAGAATCTGTATACGAACATCAGGGACTCTGAAGTGTAACTGGGTCTGGCAGCATGTGGCTGACAGGAGCATGCTTGTGCCTCAGAATCTGTGTCTGCAAGGATTTAGATGGCACAAACAGATCAATATTAGCATGCTGTTAACAGCCTCCCCGGGGACTAGTGGAGCTCCAGGCTGTTTCCAGTCCCTGTTAAGGCACTGTCAGAGGTAACTGCTACATCAGCAAAAACATATTACTTTGTGTTGGCACTATGCTATCTCTCTATCTCTGTCTCTCCATTTGTCTGTTTCTCTTCCCTTTGATTCTTTGGCTGACTTCAGTGAAATTCAGTGAGTTCAGTGAAATTCAGTAGTCATTTTATTGGCTTGAATGAAAGGGTAGCCACAATTGCCAAATGCAGACACAACAAAGAAAACAAAAGATCATCAAACAAAAAATGATATGTTCCCTCGTGTGTGTCACTTGGTGGCAGCAATGGTATCTCATTTAGTAACAGGTTAGGACTTAATCTGCTGCGAGGTGTATTGTCTGCTGCGAGGTGTATTGTCTGCTGCGAGGTGTATTCACTCCGGCAATTCACTCCTCACAATTTAGGGGAAATCTGGAAATATATTCTTCTATACTTCTTGCTGCTAATTTCAGAATTTGGCAAACAATGAATGTTGTAAATAAATGAAATATATATATTTTCCAGTAATGTCTCTAATAATGTCTCTAATTAAAATAGAGTAGATAAAAATAATTAAGAGACATACTGACTTTAATTGTTTTGTATCTTCAATAAATGTGTTACAGATTTATTTAATCTGCAGAGGTTTTCAGTCTTTTTTTGTTTGTCTTATAGGTGAATGTAATATGGAAAAAATAAATGAGTATTTATGTTTAATTATAAAAAAATAGTTCTTATATAGACAGCGAGTAATTTTTTTGTAATCTCAAAGATGTGGCTTACTTTTCATAGCTCTAGATAAAACATCTCTAAGACAACTTTTCAAAAATTGTTGACTGACACAATTTGAACATTCATTCTTTGCATACTGCTATAACTTATTATATTATTTCAGACACTCTGCTTTGATATTTACAAATGTTCTCCCAGTCTGACTGTGGTTTGTACCTGCTGACTGAGTGAACATGTCTTGTGGGAAATGACACATTGAGTCCTATTATGGTACGTGGTTTCCTCTACATCCCGTGACTAGCCTGAGAAAACCTACTTTTTTCTTTCTTCTTTCTAAATCTCGAGGAAAGGAAAACCTTTCTAGGTCTTTGTCCTTGAAGCAGGGTCACAAAACCTGGAATGTTTAGAAAGGAAGTCACAGAAAAAAGGCTACCCCCTCCCCACACGCACAGACACACTTTTGGACTTGTTTACAAAATGCTACATTTTCACGAGACATATCAAAAAAGACTTAAGACGTATTTCTTGTGTAAACTTGCAGATATTGATAGCTGGAGACGCCACCATCCAAGGTAGCGTGCACCACATTTTCAATAGCGTCCCACAGACTTTTCACACCAATGTCCACAACCCTGTGTGGCGCACCTCCAACATGCCGGTGTCATTTCAAACGCTACGGAAATGATTATGCAAACCCAAATAAAGTCTACCGTTTTTTTCTTCTCTCTCGTAGTGTAAACAAACCCTTTCCGATAAGAAAAGAGAGCGGGGGTGAACAGCCACTAGAGGCTCCCCATATAAGTGGGACGCTGGGGTGGAGGTTAGCAGGCTGGGTGAAGCGCTGGTGAGGGTGAGCGTTTCTGAGGCAGCCGTCTCCACAGGGCTGTCTCTCATCACGCCGTTGACCCCCCAGGAAGCTTTAGGTTCCGCCCGGGTTCATAATTCTCTTATCGGGGCTAATCTGGAAGATAAGGAGGGAGAGAGTTGAAAGTGTAAATGGAGCACCGTGGCCCTGGAATCCTGTCCCAGGCCCATTCATTCTTTACCCGACTCCAGTGAGATTTGTTAAGTGTTTGCGTCTACTTCCTAGTTACCTCTCTGCACAGTGAAGTGTGTCGCAGGTTTCTTTGTGTGTGTGTGTGTGTGTTTGTGTGTGCAACCCAGTCTGGAATATGATGATGCCTGTTTGTGTGTGTGTGTGCATTTGTGTGGGAAAGAGAAAGATTTAGAGAACGGATATGTTTCTGCAGTGCCAGCCACTTCCTGTGTCAGATGAGAGCCTCACTACATGTAGACTGTTGGAGTTGGATTAATCTAGAGAGAAAGGTGGGAGAAAGAGAGGTGCAGGTCTCATCCAGGCCAGGAGCTTATTTCCTCCGGCATCATAGCAGCTCTGGCATTTATCATCAGGTTCAGTGTCGTGTTTGTATGTTTTCAGAGATCACTGCTAAAAAGGAAAGTAGATGAGAGGGATTGGACGAGGGAATCGACGGAAATGAAGAGAGAGAGATACGTTTTTTTGCTGTAGTTACAGCACCCGAAGGTATAAATCTATGTCAGACAGAGCGGATGAAGCCATTGAGGGAAAGTGCTAATTGATCCACAGAAGTCAAGCGTCTCTGAATCCAACCCACAGATGTGTATATGATTCTGTCAGCAGCAGAGGCCCCGTTTTGATGTAGTGTTCTCTCTCTTCGCTGCTAACACAGTTCTCACATTTCCCCCAATCTGTACGATGGACCTTTTGGACATTGTGAAGCCACTTGTTGCAGACTCTTCTCATTGTTGTGTGATTTGTGCTGCCCATTTCCTAAGGCACATGGTTCTGAATCATCGAATCAGACAGTCAATTCCAGTTAATTTGCTGTGGACGGCAAATTGGCAAGTTCCTCTTTGCTAAAGACGTAATTTGACGTATTTTATAGGGCATTAATAAGGGTACATTTTCTCAGAGGCTTCATGAGTCATGCTCTCAAATTGGATATTTGATTCTTAACCTGATCCGGTTGTTCTAATGGCCATTGTTAATGTTTTGGATTGTTTACTTTGCGGTCTGCTTGGTATTTTTGTTGTTGTTGTTGTTTTTGTTGTTGTGACTCTAAACTAATAGGTTTCAATACTCACATGTTATGTATGAGTGGATGAATGTGTGAGAAGCAGATGTTTGAATTCTTCCATGTTCTATTTTGTGTAAGTGTGTATATCACACAGAAACACTCATGTACTTGGACTATGTCAAAGTGTGTTTTACCTTCCACTGGGTTTTGTATCTTTAAAGCAGGGGTTGCTGTACTATTTGAATCCAAGATCCCTTAAACAAATGTGTAATGGACCCCTGATGATATCAGAAGACAATACAAATGACATACGAGCAGTTGCACTACGCAGATGGAATGCAGGGTCTGACAAATCAAGTCCCAAGCCCTGTGGAAGAATAGTTCATACATAAGGGCCCCTCACATTTTACACAATGTTTTGGCCATTAGAAAACATATTATATGGAATTGTACTCAACAATCTAAATTATTATTTATTTATGTTCAGAACTCATACAACTACTTTTTTTATACAGAGAAATCAACTGAGACCCTGTATCAAAACAACAAAAGGAAAATTATCCCAACTGACAATAATACATTTTATAAACGTAAATAGTGCAGATAGCATACGATTCCTCTGAGATCATGTTGGGGATATGTAGGTAAAGAACATATACAGACATAATGAAATGTGTTTGTAATACACAATCTTCTCAGAAATTTGAAACTTACAAAATTAATTGGCATCCACCATGGTTTATTCTATATTTAATAATCAATATAAAAATGTTGTTTTTGATTTTCTATTCTACGTAATATTGTAAATAAAAAAAACTGAAAGAAATGGCATGAGGGAGTTGAAAGTTAAACCTAATATGTTGTGACACAACCCTTAGAGGCAATCACAGCAATCAAATGTTTTCTGTAGCTCTCAATGAGCATTCTGGTAGTAGTAGGTAGGAGGTAGTTTGGCCCACTCTTCCTCAGCAAACTGCTCCAGTTGTTTCAAGTTTGATGGGTGCCTTTTACAGACTGCAAGTTTCAGCTCTTTCCATAGATCTTTTATAGGATTCAGATCAAGAGTTATTGAAAGTTACTTCAGAAAAGTCCAATGTTTGGTTTTTATCCATTCTTGGGTACATTTAGCAGGCACCCTGTGCCAGAAGCAGCAAAGCAGCCCCTAAACATAACCGAGCCTTCTCTGTTTTTCACTGTAGGTATGGTGTTCTTTTGTTTGAAAACTTAATTTTGATTTCCTTGAACATAGAGCTCCAGTCTTGACTCATCTGTCCAAAGGACATTCTCCCAGAAGGATTGTGTCAATATGCATTTGATCAAATTCCTGTCTGGCTTTTTCATGTTTTCTTTCAAAAGTGGAGTCCTCTTGGGTCATCATCCATGGAGCCCTTCATTCACTCAAAATGTGAATGACGTATGGTGCAATCTGAAACTGATGTACCTTTACCTTGGAGGTCATCTCTTTGGCAGTAATCCTTTGTTCTTTTTCTACCAATCACACTATCCTTCTGTTCAATCTGGGGTTGATTTTCCTCTTGAGTCCGTGCCCAGGGTGTTTGGCTAAAATTCCATGGACATTGAACTTCTAATAATATTTGCAACTGTTGTAACAGGAACATCAAGCTGCTTGGAGATGGTCTTGCAGCATTTATCGTTACCATACTTGTCTATTATTTTCTCTCTGATCTCCTCTTGCTATCTCTGGTCCATATTCAGTGTGGGGCCCACTATGATACCAAACAGCACAGTGACTACTTTTCTCCATTTAAATATTCTGGATGACTGATTACAAGATTGAAGACATGTCATCTAATACTAAGAAACAAATTAGTTAAAATTATCACTATAATCCAATTATTTCATAACTTTTCTAAGGGGTACTAACAATGTTTCCAGCCCCTTTTAGAATATCTTTGTAGAAAAAAATAATTCATCTTCACAGCTCCCTTGCTTTATATCAAAGTATACATGATACAGTAGCTTTTAATTTCATCACTTGTCAGGAGTAATGAAGCATTATTTAAGTGAGCTGTAAGTGTACGAACAAATTTTACCATGCCTGTACGATGGTACAGGTGAGTCTTTGCAGTCAGGTGTTTGCATCTTGGTCTCAGCATAGGCAAGGTGGGCATCTCACTAGTCCCTGAAAGGTCCCTGGTTCTAATCCCCTACCGCCAACGTGAAATCTTAATCCAATTGAGTTGCTGTGGGGTGATTTGAAACAGGCTGTGCATGCAAGAAACCCCTCAAACATCACACAAATGAAAAAGTTCTGCATGAAGGAGTGGGAAACACTTTCACCTAGTCGATGTCAGAGATTTCTAACTTTGTCCTAACTTTTTATTCAGTGAGAAATGGCATCTTTGTAAATATTTTATTAGGTAAATGCTTTCATGGTTAGAATGTTATTGTCTTTGGTTCAATTACATCACCTTTATCTATAGATATTGTTTGAAAGAAAATCAAATATTAATATGTCCATACTTCCTAAATTTCATGGGGTGTCCTAATGTTTTCATATGACTATATATATCTATATATATATAACACATAATCATCAAGCAACAAAAATCATAAAGCATTATCCTCTCTGTCATGCTGAGTTGGCCACATGTCTTCATTCATGGCGCAGCCATCCTTGGCCTTCCTCTGCAGTGATATCGCCACAGGCCTCCTTGATTGCCTGGAAAATATACACTTGCTGATGGGGATTCCGATCATGCATCTTCCAAAGTTCCTCAATTGGATTAAGGAAGGAGAGATATGACTGAAGGAAAATCATTTGGATCTGGTTTTGGTTGGTGAGCCTGGGGCTCTATATTGTCTTTCTGGGAATGGGAAAAAAAGGTCATACGCTGCATCAAGGAACACCAGACGGAGTGCTATGTCTTAAGGGGGCTGAGTGTGACATGGCAATGGACAACCACTGCTGACTGATAGCAGCACACATGGTGATGTTTCCACCCATTTGGCCAGGGAGCTCCACCCATGATCCACCTTTACTGATTGGCCCAGGATGTTCCTTCCCCAGTAATGCCTCTTGGTCAGATTGAAATCTTTCTTAATCTTTTGTTTCTTCCCCTGCCTCTTCCCCTTTCTGCTCCTTGTTGCTGAATTTCTAATGTACATTCATTATTCCTTGTGTGCCCTATTTTACACTTGACAGAATGAGGAACCACTGGGTGAACAATTTTGTATATTGGGTTGGCCCAGTTGAAGTGGACCAGTAGAACTCAAACAATCTCATCATCATGGGACCTGTCAGGGGATGAGATATATTAGGCAGAATGGCACCTCCAAAACTGCAGCTCTTGTGTGGTGTTCCTGGTCTGCAGTGGTCAGTACCTATCAAAAGTGCTCCAAGGAAGGAATAGTGGTGAACCAGCGACAAGGTCATGGGTGGCCAAGGCTCTCTGATGCACGTGGGGAGAGAATGCTGGCCCGTGTGGTCCTATCCAACAGACAAGCTGCTGTTTCTCAAATTGCTGAAAAAAGGTTAATGCTGGTTGTGCTTTGGAAACCTGGGGTCCTGCCATTCATGTCGAATGTTAATTTGACACTTACCACCTACCTTAGCACTGTTGCAGCCCATGTCCACCCTTTCATGGAAACCTTATCCCCTGATGGAATGGCTCTCTTTAATCAGGATAATGCGTCCTGCCACAAAGCAAAACTGGTTCTGGAATGGTTTTAGGAACACAACAACTAGTTCAAGGTCTTTACTTGGCCTCCAAATTCCCTAGATCTCAAACCAATCGAACATCTGTGGGATATGCTGGACAAATAAATCCTATCAGTGGAGGCACCTCGCATATTACACCCCGCATATTACAGGACTTAAAGGATCTGCTGCTTACGTCTTGGTGCCAGATACCACAGCACACCTTCAGAGGTCTAGTGGAGTCCATGCCTCGGCGGCTGTTTGGTGGCAAAAGGGGGGCCTACACAATATTAGGGTGGTTCAGAGTGGGCTGCACATTCTGCCCAGCATTTCTTCAGGTCAAACCATGACTACATGGTCCTCTACATTTGCCCAACTATCATTACTGGTTATTGTTCTTTTTCTTCCTCCACCTCTTCCTTCATCTCACTGCAAATTTGTTTACATTGTTCTCCAAACCCAGGAGCACTAGGCTGTGGCCCTTTCATTCATATCGATGGTCTGACTGCAAAGTGAACATTAGTGTTTGCTCATGTGAGGTGTGAAAGTGATCAGTTTGTAATTGAGAGCTAACTAGATGAGCAGTGTTAACTAGATGAGCAGTGTTGCTTTTATTTTCACAAGACATTTTAATGGTGAAGGAAGTGTCAAAGGTAAAGAACTATGTTTTCTGTTTGCCAAATATGTATTTGCAAACTGAGTGTGAAGGAAATAATTAGTATTGCAGAATTGTGTTATGTTTCCGCTGAAATGAATTACAGGTTCAGGTCATTGTGCCTCATGGGCAAGTTTTAGTTTAGCAAACAATTGAGAACACTTTATCCAAAACCGTATTATCTGTGGTATAAATGCAGCTTTGGCCAAGATAACTGACACCAGACTCAACGTCCTGCTGACTTCAGATTCTGGAAAAGGGGTTTTGATGTCGTCAGCAGAAGCTGTTGACAGTGAACGAGATAATCACCAATAGTTTGATGTCCCTTGTTGAAACTGAATCATAACTAACTTACGCACTGTGCCCACAAAACCAAACTGTCATATTATCCAAAATCTTTGGTGTAGCAAATTGATGAGGAAGCTTTGTGGTGTTTGCACATGCAAATAGCCAGTAAATAAAAAACAATCAAAACAGTTGTATATTTAAGTATATATTGTGGTTATAATAGGCTTCTGTCCAGACCAATACACTGTGATTTAAGTCGTCACAGCCAGGCTATCGGATAACATGCAAGCATCCAGTACAATGACACTAGTGAATATCAAATTCCTCACACTGCTGGAAGGAAATTAAAACACAACTGCTAACTCTATGAACAATATAAACAAAACAATTTCGTAGGCGGAAGATCATTTACCACAACCCACAATTACGGTTTACCTCAAACCCATTTTAGCATTTAATTTAACCTGTTTTGTGAAACCCTCAAGTCAACTCTTTTTGCAAAGCACAATTGCCATCATGCTGTCATTTAGAAAACACTGGCATTTAATATAAATCCAATTATAACACTCAACACACAGCTGTCGAGGTCTGAAGACTAGCTCATGTAGGACAATACACGAACATCACAAAAACATGGGACTTCATATTCATATTTTTTTCAATGTATATAAATGCACAATACCAGACACCTTTTCTTCTTTTGGTCAACCATGCGAGATTTCTGTGGCCCAAGAACTAGCCAGTTTAGAGACAGGCAATCAGAAATAATTCAAGATCAGTCTATTTTTCAGGGTATAGAGGCAGCAATAAAACATAGCCCATTATAGATACAAAAACTCTGGCCCAGGTCAGAGACAGAATTGTGAATTCTATCTATCATGTACACTGCACAATTCAGAGGAATATTCTAAAAAAGCTCATGGTTATTAATTCAATAATACATTTTGCTTGTATTAAGTTTTAGAGTTTTTCTCAGTTGTTTACACACTTTTGCTGAACCCAAGTGTCATGTACTCAAAACTCTGAACACAAAAGCCAAGAATTAGAATTTCCCCAAACCCCACAGACAGCTTGCAAAATGGAACACAACACTCACAACAATGTACTCCCTGCTCAAAATGACCCACATCAAATTAATCTCACTTGGACAACAAAGATCACAATAATGTGACCTATTTAAAACACTACTATCAGCTTTCAGTGTAAATACTATGATTTGTTGTTGATATGTATGTTGATTGTGTGTACTCAAATAAGAAAAGAACAGAAATACGAAAATAAAGGTTTTATAGTTCAACATGACTCACTCATACATTTAAAATAGCATACCATGCGCATAAATAGAGTAAACATGAAGTTCATATTTATTTTTATATTTTCTGCTGTACTGCATGTTCGATAAATTGTATGAGATAAAGAAACTGTAAAAACACAGTAAAACTTAATCGTAACTCAAGAAAAAAAAGGATATCTATCATTTTGGTGGTGCCACAGATTTATCAATGTCACAGGAGATATTCTCCTTGTGGAGTCAGTTGGCAAACGTATCTTCTGGCACAAAGCATCCACCCCTGACAGGACTCCACTGTAGTGTTCCCACAAGTCTACTACATTGCCTGGAGAAGGGCCATACATTCATGGTGTTTGCGATCACACACTTTCCACCGCTATGCTGAAAGAAATACCTCAGTGGGTGTGAGAGGGAATATGGGGTAAAATATGGTTACACACTGATCAGGTACCTCAAACACGGCACAGTAACCAATGACGTTTCTTTTTACCGTCTTTGCTAAAATTAAATCCAGCCTTATTTATTAATATGAGTTCTGGCAGGATGGGAAAATGGCAGCCTCCTGTTTGTCTGTACATAGACACATTCCACCACCACATTTTCCTGTCTTCCAACTAAAATAAAATGACATACACTATAAACACAATACAAGAAAGATATGTGAGAAATATGCTGTGTAGCTCTTAATTTTATCCATGTAAAGTAATGATTAAAGCATATTCATAGTTTCCCCTTACGTTAAATATTGAAATCTACAGTCTTTATTGGGATTAATGTTCTACTACTATCAACTAGTAAAATAAACTAATGTTAATGTTAAATGTTTGCAGTACATACCTATTATAATTTTTGGAACATCTGGCTGATGGATCCTATGGTGTAGTTGCTCAGATTGGGTTGCACACTCTGCACAACTTCTATCAAGGTCAAATGTGGTTGGACCTACTTGGTCCACCAAAGTTGCCCACATTTCATTAATATTTACTCCACTTATTCTTGGTCTTTCTGCATCATACTGTACCAAATTTTCACCAACATTTCTGGCCATATTTTATACATTAAAAGACGCTGTCATGTTTAAACTTTTTTTTTCTCTGGATTTTTCTAAAGAAATACGTGTTTTTTCAACAACAACGTTCACAACAGCTAGTTCTTGGGCCCCGTGATGCATTTATGGTCCACCATCATCAACTGTAGTCTAAACTCTACAAAAAGAGGAAATGTTTCTGACTAACAGAACATTACATTACATCTTACAGAACAAATGTATTTCTTAAGTTCATGTAATGGGTTTGACTATACCCTCAGTCCAGCTTCCCCAATTGTCAAAACAGGACAAACAAAATGGCCGAGTACATTGTGACAAATAGCTCCTTAAAGACTATTAATGTTCTTCATTGTCCAGCACCCCTCAATCTTACTATACCTTTCTCTCTGTGATTGTCATCCATTGTTCCAAATCACAGATACGCTAACATGTAGGCCTATTTATTCATGCAAACATCCTGATTGCTTGTAGACTAGCTATGATTGTTAGTGTTTACACTGTTTATTGACATTGTTATAATTGCAATGATTTGGGTTTGATATGATACAATGTGCTTCTACAAGGAGAGTTGTGTAAAAAGTTTGGTTTGTGTTTCTGGCTTTAGGTTGTGCAAAACGATAGTACAGTGTGACAGGGAGAAACACAATGTGTTCGTTCAGTTTGCTGTTGGGCGTTTTATTAAAACAAAAAGAGAAGGTTGACTGGAGGAGGCGAGGATGAAATCAAAACCAAATGTCAAACCTTGTTTTTGGGGAGACAGCGTCAGGCCCGGGGCAGCCTCCTGGTGGGGGTTTGTGAGGAATGGGTGCTGGTGATCATATGTTCTGTGGCTCCGGCACTCTCCATCTCCTGGATGTCATTATCCACCTCCTTCTTGTAGCCTTGCCTGGTGCTATACTGTTTGTCTGTTTACTTCTGCCCTCCGCCCCAAGCCGCTCCCTAAGAGCCGTCAACTACCTCCCCAGACAAGTTCCCAACTGGACGCAGATGTGCAGGGGCAGGGCTGGGCCAGCTGGTAGCTTCCGAAGCTAGCACACCCGATTAGACTTGTCAGCTAATCAAGACGTTTATTAATACATCAGGCAGGTCTGTTCAGGACTACAACCAAAATGAATATTTATGGGATGTTTATTAACGTTTATTAATACATCAGGCAGGTCTGTTCAGGGCTACAACCAAATGTAATATTTAAGGGACTTTGAAGTAGAAGACCCAGGGTATGGTATTAACAATATATGGGAATGACAAAAATTACAATTGGTCTGAGTACATCAAACACTTGAGGTAACTGTTGGAGTGATTATGCATGAAGCTATCTCACTCAGGGAGCATGCAAATGAGAGTGTTACAATGCTCTCCATCCACTAAAACTATTTTACACTTTTTGAAATAACAAATATTTATGTGAAAAAAATATGTTCTGTCACAGCAGAACACAACATTGGAGAATGCCAAACAATTGTACTAAATGCCATATACAGTGGGGAGAACAAGTATTTGATACACTGCCGATTTTGCAGCTTTTCCTACTTACAAATCATGTAGAGGTCTGTAATTTTTATCATAGGTACACTTCAACTGTGAGAGATGGAATCTAAAACAAAAATCCAGAAAATCACATTGTATGATATTTAAGTAATTAATTTGCAATTTATTGCATGATATTAGTATTTGATCACCTACCAACCAGTAAGAATTTCGGCTCTCACAGATCTGTTAGTTTGTCTTTAAGAAGCCCTCCTGTTCTCCACTCATTACCTGTATTAACTGCACCTGTTTGAACTCGTTACCTGTAGGAAAGACACCTGTCCACACACTCAATCAAACAGACTCCAACCTCTCTAAAATGGCCAAGACCAAAGAGCTGTGTAAGGACATCATGATAAAATTGTAGACCTGCACAAGGCTGGGATGGGCTACAAGACAATAGGCAAGCAGCTTGGTGAGAAGGCAACAACTGTTGGCGCAATTATTAGAAAATGGAAGAAGTTCAAGATGACGATCAATTACCCTCGGTCTGGGGCTCCATGCAAGATCTCACCTCGTGGGGCATCAATGATCATGAGGAAGGTGAGGGATCTGCCCAGAACTACACGGCAGGACCTGGTCAATGACCTGAAGAGCGCTGGGACCACAGTCTCAAAGAAAACCATTAGTAACACATTACGCCATCATGGATTAAAATCCTGCAGCGCACGCAAGGTCCCCCTGCTCAAGCCAGCGCATGTCCAGGCCCGTCAGAAGTTTGCCAATGACTATCTGGATGATCCAAAGGAGGAATGGGAGAAGGTCATGTCGTCTAATAAGACAAAATAGAGCTTTTTGGTCTAAACTCCACATGCCGTGTTTGGAGGAAGAAGAAGGACGAGTACAACCCCAAGAACACAATCCGAACCAGGGATGCTTTTCTGCAAATGGGGACAGGACAACTGCACTGCATTGAGGTGAGGATGGATGGGGCCACGTATTGCGAGATCTTGGCCAACAACCTCCTTCCCTCAGTAAGAGCATTGAAGATGGGTCATGGCTGGGTTTTCCAGCATGACAACGACCCCAAACACACAGCCAGGGCAACTAAGGAGTGCCTCCGTAAGAAGCATCTCAAGGTCCTGGAGTGGCCTAGCCAGTCTCCAGACTTGAACCCAGCAGAAAATCTTTGGAGGGAGCTGAAAGTCTGTATTGCCCAGCGACAGCCCCGAAACCTGAAAGATCAGGAGAAGGTCTGTATGGAGGAGTGGGCCAAAATCCCTGCTGCAGTGTGTGCAAACCTGGTCAAGAACTACAGGAAACGTATCTTTGTAATTGCAAACAAAGATTTCTGTACCATATATTAAGTTCTGCTTTTCTGATGTATCAAATATTTATGTCATGCAATAAAATGTTAATGAATTAGGTAAAAATAATACAATGCGATTTTCTGGATTTTTGTTTTAGATTCCGTCTCTCACAGTTGAAGTGTACCTATGATAAAAATTACAGACCTCTACATGCTTTGTATGTAGGAAAACCTGCAAAATCTGCAGCGAATCAAGTACTTGTTCACCCTACTGTTCATAATTAAGTCAAGTCAAAGATATTCATTAAGCACATTTGAAAACAACAAGTGTCAACCAAAGTGCTGTACAATCAAACCGAAATCAAAAGTATCTAGGGGAGCAAAAGATAAACCATACATAAGACATATTGCTAACTAAACATGCTTTAATAGGACATGACAGACATTAAACACAACGTCCTACCCATTTGCAAACTCATATACTAAACAAAAAAGATATTGTGGGGATTGGTGGGATTTAAAAATGTTGCTGCCCATGGATGAACTAATATATACAGGTTGGTTATTCCACAACTATGGAGCAGCAACAGAAAAGGCACTGTCTCTTTTAACTTTTATCAGGATCGTGGAGTACTCAAAACAATTGGTTGGAAGACCAGGTTCGTTGGGGAAGAGTAGTGGATAAGGAGTGCAGAAATATAGAAGGGTGCTGATCCAAAAAAACTTTAAAATCAATCCTATGTTTAACAACTAGCCAATACAGAGATGCCAATACAGGAGTTATGCTTTCTCGTTTCTTTGTACCGGGTAAAAGCAGCTGCATTTTGGACAAGCTGAAGGCAAAACAATGAAGACTGACCGTCAAATAATTATTACAGTCAAGACGGGAATAAATGAGCACTTCAATAACTCTCCAAGTCCTTGAAAGTAAGAATGGGTTTAAATGTGGCAATGGCCACAAGCTGGAAAAAGCTACCTCTGACCACAGCATTTACTTGATCATCAAATTTGAAATCAGAATACATTTCTGAAAAATCAGAATACATAACCCAAAGATTTTCTGCATAGCTATGAACAATGACAGATAGAGGAACCAGAACAGAGCCTTGAGGTACCCCACAGGTAATTGATGCAGAGGAATATGAGAAATTCTGAAATATTTGCCTCCAAAGACGGATTGTTGGCGTACCTCTGATGCTGCATCTCTGAAGGTGGCACAACCATTCTCTCCCTAAACAAGTTGTGTGCCTAAAGAAACAGCACAAAACAAGCACATCAAGCACATTTATGAACTAATATTAGATGTTTTTTGGTTATTTCTATTTGAAATTGTGAAAGCGCAAAAAGTGCATTTCTAAACCTCACAAATATCCTGGTTCTAAGGTAACTACACTATTAGTAACGCTGTGATGATTTTAAGTCATCCGAAGCTGCTGTTGTTTTGCAATCACGCAAAACATTGCTAGCAAGCTCCAATGGCTAATGAACAAGGATGATCATATCTACCCAACACTAATTGCCATAATAAGGCTTCAATTATTTCTAGAATAGCATCAGACAGGATAGATCAGCATGCTAAATAAACCATTGACATCCCGGCCTAAACTTACAAGTGCAACATAACAAAAATACTGCTTGTGTTTAACAAAATCTCCAATCATTCATAGTTATTTAGTAAGACTGAAAAGCACATCAATTGTTGTCTATTGGTGGATTTTCTCTTTAATAAACATGTTCCACTCTAGAAAGTCTTTATCAAAATGCTACAGCCCCTGGTTTAGCTGTTAATATGTCTGAGTGGATCGTGCATAAACACCTGCATACAGTTCGGGCCACCTCAAGCCAATCTGATTGGAAACTCTTTAAGGAAACAAGAAATCCATTCACTCAAAAAATCAGCAAAGCAAAGGCAGAATTAAAAAAATTACAATTTAGTGCCTGTTGTTATGACCCCTGAAAACCCATCTTCTCAGCTGTCTTAAGTGCTTACTTTTGAGAACACTGTCACTCCTGACAAAGCTAGAATAGTGTGATGACTCATTTTTTTTTTCTGAGTCTGTCTACTTCTATTAGTTTAGCCCTTTTCCACTCGCTGTTAAAGCACTCATAACAAGCTGCAGAACTGGAAAACTGCTTCTGTCATTACACTTTTTGAAGTAGGTGAAAAGTTACACCCAAAGTTACACCCCTTTAAGCTCTATTAATTCTATATGCCTGTGTGATGTACATGTCTGTGCAGAAAATCCAATAATAACTAAATAGATGGTTGACATAAATACTTTATGTTGCCAAAACCTTCGCAAAACTACTGTGTTGGCCTACTTGACTGGTATATCATGAGTAAGAATATCACCTGTATCTATTATTTCTTAAATATCGCAAACTTGGCAAGAGGCCAGAAGCAGTTCAGGACCATGACTAGACCTGCACATTCCTCTCGCTCCAGATGCCCAATTAAAGGGCCAGATGCACAATAGCAACGGAGTTACTCTAAATAATCTCCCAAACATATTTTCCAGGTGTATTTTTATAATTAACATGGTCTTGAAATTTGACATTGATACTATAGAATTGTACACTCTTATTAAGAGCACCTTTTTTAATACAAGCAACTTTCAGTGCATCTATCTTAAGAGAGCAGGGAGGGATAACCAGTAAAAGTAAAGGGCAGGATCCCATGTCTAATTGGGCAGAGGGAGTAACGGGGTATTGTTTTCTGCTCTTTTCTGTTGTATTATTCTACATTTTTTGCATATTGGTTATTATATTATAATTATTATATATTATATCTAAACATGAACTGTTTAACAAGTATGAAATAACAAAATACTCACCCAAACTACTCACTCACCCAATTCCAGTAATGTCCATATGTTTATGTGTTTGATAAACAACTAACTGAAGAAGAAATGGTTGCCGACGCTTGGTGTATAATCACTTACACTGTTTTCTTTTATGTATTATCAACTGAAAAGTCTCTCTCTGCATAATAACAGTGTGTGCTTGTAATAGTGTTACTTCAGAATATCTCGTGTTTGTTGTCATGTGCGTTCAAGATTGTGTGATTGTGATAGTGTGTAGGTACCTCTGACAATGGGTTCTCTCTCACTATACCATGTTGGCTGTTTGTTAGTCTCCCTCGTTCACGCCAGACTAGATTATAGACCGAACCTAACTGTGGCATTTCTTAGATATCACAAGAATTGAGTAATCGCTTGGCATGACAGGATTCTCCCCTTTAATTATCTCCAACCAATTTGGACCCCCCTCCTCTGTCTCAATCCTTTCATCTACGTTTTTACCTGATTCTGGGTCAGTGTGAATTTGAGGGTACGGCACACTCAACGACCAAATGACACGTCGTCAGAGCTGGGCTTTGACATGCCACTCTCTTGTTGTAATGAGACTTCAAACCCTTCTGTTTGGTCCTCGGAGGCATGGATGAGGCAAATGATCATTCAACCTCAGTGATTCATGTGTTACATGTCAAAGCAGACACATCTTCAAGAGGGGGCTAACAGAAACTTCCCTCTGTGCAGAATTAGGCCTGTGCCAAGTAAAACAATCTAACTGTCAAATATGTTATTGACGTGTTTTCTGCATGCAAATCAACTCGCAAATGTCACCCTAGAGTTGATCATGAATTTTTGAGGAACAGATCATTAAATGTTTTTTTTCTTCACAGTGTGAGCGACGCTCCCTTACCCTGTTTTGCTGCAGACGGTTGTCGTCTGATCGTTTTTGACCCAGTCGAGTGATTCAACTTTCAGACAGATTCTTAGTGCAGTGGAGATCCTTCGTCGGTTAGCCTACTGCAAGGAGAATGTTTTCATGGTTGTTCATGTCTGTAGAAGTCTTTATGTGTGTCTTTCTGAGTGTGTTCCTGGCGTCTATATGACCAACTATTTACATGATTCCCAGGCTTTCAGGCCAAGCCTAGTCCCCATAGCTCGACCCTCGACACATGGACCTCAGCCCACTTTGAGCTCATATATGATGAGGCAATGCAGAACTGATGGAGGTTTGCAGAGGTAGAGGATCTTACTCAATCTTACCAAGGCCCTGTCTGGAGAAATGCCCCGGACCCACCGAAAGACTTTGAACTGGAATCGTCCGGTCTCATTCGCACAGTCTCCCCAGCCAGATGAGGTATAGTCCTTTGGACGGCACAGAGAGAAGGAGTCCCAAATGTGTCCCTGCCCTGACACATGCCTCAAGGCTGAAAATGACAGCCTTGACCAGCCCTGTCTCCGCATTGTGTTGAGGCCATTATGGCTAAAGAATTCACGTGAGACATTAATGCACAACTGAGGCTTCCAGTTCTCCTGCTAAACAGCCAGTCTGACAGGGACTGCAGAAGATAGCAGAGATGAGGAGAAAAGAGAGGGGTAGGGAGAACTTACCAGAGGAGAGCAGTTTTCCCATAACGCTCGGTCCTCTGACAGGCAGCTTGAGGGACGTCTTTCCCTCTCATTAGCTCAACAAGTCCCACGGGGGGCCCGACTCAAATCAGATATTTTCCCCCTTCAGTCCGTCTGCAGCAGCGGGGGCCCTCGCCCCATCTCACAGCACAGGCACAGCCCAGCATAACCCTGGGCCCAGCGTGAGGCAGCGCGGAGCAGGGACCCGACTCTAAACAGCCTCCGCCGCGACCGTCAGACAGCCTCCGTACATGTGACTGAAGCCAGACCCAATCCCCAGTCCCAGGAGGAGTGGGGTGGGGGTGGTGGCAGGGCTTGGCTGGGGGGGGGGGGG